>BLKR01006680.1:0-52464 GCA_011170035.1 Teleogryllus occipitalis | reverse complement strand
ATATAAGTCAAGACTCTGGGTCTTGTATTTTAATAGTATCTCTTTTATATTATGCAGTCACGTCAGCAAAGAAGTCTACGAGGCGATCCGGTGGTCGAGATGGCTGAGGTGGTAGTGTCGTAGTGATCTCGGACCAAAGGATCATGGGTTCGAGTCCCGCCTCGGGCATGGTTGTATTTGTGTTCGTCGTTTCACCACTTATCATCACAATATCATCTCATCTTCTCAGTTTTTATAATTCCAATAGAGGTCGCTAACGACCTAGATGTTAATGCAACCTTAAGTAACACAAAATATAGTCTACGAGTATTTGTTGCTTTCAAGTAACAAGATTGTCATGGAAACTAATATGTAATGTAATTGTGGGAATTTTTTGAGAAAAGAAAAGAAACAGTACTTTTGAAAATACAAATTTTCTTTCAACGCCACTGTTTTGACTTTTGAGTATTTCATAGTAGTTAGTTCTGAACAGAAACGCAGTACCCGTACAAAACATCAATGTTTGCCATTGTTGACCTATGAATAACCAATGTTTGCCATTGTTGACATGCAAAACACTCATTATTGCCATTGTTGACCTGCGAGACACCCATGTTTGCCATTGTTGACCTGCGACACACCCGTGTTTGCCATTGTTGATTTGCAAAACACCCGTGTTTGCCATTGTTGACCTGCGAAACACCGGTTTTTGGCATTGTTGACCTTCAAAACCCCAATTTTGGCCATTGTTGACCTGCAAAACACCCCTTTTTGCCATTGGTGACCTGCGAGACACCCGTGTTTACCACTTGTGATCTGCAAAACACCCATGTTTGCAATTGTTGACCTGAGAAATGTCAATGTTTGCCATTTCACCTGCAAATGTGCAACACCTGTGTTTGCACTTTTTTACCTGCGAAATACCTGTTTGCCATTGTTGACCTGCAAAACACCCGCGTTTGCTGTTGTTGACCTGCAAAACACCCATTATTGCCATTATTGGCTGGCGAAACACTTATATTTGCCATTGTTGATCTGCGAAACACCAATGTTTGTTGTTGAGGTTTCGCGAACCGGCAGAACATCTACGCTTGACGAGTTGCCTACCAGACAGGGGCAAAGATTTGCATGTGTAATTTCCCAGAATGAGTATTTCCCCTTTTGTAACACTTAAAGTGCAAATTAATTTTTTTAAATAAGAAAATGAATTATCATAAAAAGTCCAAACTATTGCCTTTTTAGGATGTACCGTGCAGAAAATAGAAATGAATCCGGCAAGGCGAACTTTCTGTGTATCCATTACTCCGAAGAGAGTTGAAACACGTTCACAAGAGTGAGCACGAAGGGAGATTGGGTCGATTTCCCAGCAATGAATGGGGCGCCGCGTAAGTGGGTGGACAATGCCAGCTCCCCGGAGAAGGCGGCGCCGCGGGGCGTCCAATTGCTTCGCGCCGCGCAGCAACAAGTGTCGCCGGCACTCGCCCACCACGCCCACCCCGCCCATCCCGCCCACCCCGCCCACCCCGCCCACCCCGCCCACCCCGCCCACCCCACCCACCCCGCCCATCCCCCGCACGCCCTCGCCCGCCACCCTTCTCTATTCCACCCGTCCTTGCCCGCTCCTCCGCCCTCGATACACCCCCGTCCCGTCGCCTGTGTCGTCTCCACCCGCAACGTCCCTCGCTTCCGCTCCCGTCCTCGCCCTCACCCCGCTCTCCCTACCGCCCTTGCCTTCGCCCCCGCTCTCGTCTCCGCCCATTCCCCGCCCTCGCCTTCGCTCTCTCTCTTTTGCCTTTTTCCCGCCCTCGCCGCCTCGCCGCCCTCGCCCCGCCTCGCCCCGCCCTCGCCCCGCCACTCGCCCCGCCCTCGCCCCGCCCTCGCCCGCCCTCGCCCCGCCCTCGCCCCGCCCTCGCCCGCCCTCGCCCGCCTCGCCCCGCCCTCGCCCGCCTCGCCCCGCCCCTCGCCCCGCCCTCTCCCCCTCGCCCCCTCGCCCCCCTCACTTCCCCCCTCGCCCCGCCCTCGCACCACCCTCACGCACCGCCCTCGCACCGCCCTCGCACCGCCCTCGCACCGCCCTCCGCGCACCGCCCTCGCACCGCCCTCGCACCGACTCACCGCCCACACACCCCCGGCCCTCGCCCTGCCCCATCCCCGCCCTACCTTCGTCCCCGTCTTCGTTCCCGCTTTCGCGCCCACCTTCGTCCTTACCTTCGTCCCGAAGTTCGTCCTCACCTTCGTCCTCTCTCTTTCCCGCCCTTGTCCCCGCCCTCTCCCTGCCCTTGTCCCTGCGCTCGCCCCCGCCTCCCCCCGCCCTCGCCCTGCGCCCGATCAATAGGCCTTCGCGGACGCCGCCGTCGCCGCCTTGGCGCCTCGCGCAGCGTCGCCGGTCCCGCGGTGCCGCCCATTGTGCCCCCGCTGTCAGCCCTGGAGATTTACGGCGGCGCCCAATAAGAATTCCAACGCAACAGCTGGAGCTGGCGCGCGGCGAGGGGCGTTCGTTTCTTGCTTCCTCGCCTGCCGAGGCTCGGCCATGTTCCCGAAGTAATCTATTGGGTTGGCGCATTTTGTAGACATGGAATACCAAGTGTAATGATTTATTTACGGAGATTTATGATATTTAATGCATATTAATGACCTTCATCTTTGTAGTATCTCTTGGCAGCTTCAGTAACAATGGCTCGTGGCTTCTGAAGTTGGTGATTCATTAATTAAGCCGGAGTAATTCATAAAGAAATGTGGCCAGATGCCGAGTTGCCTGCTTCATCAAACTCGGTTGTACGCCAGACCTGCAGATCTGTACTTACTATACCTTTTACTTACATTTCAAAGGATTGATTTAAAAGGAAGGCTGGCGCTCACTCGGGTACAGAGCAGAAAGCGTTTGTTTTTATTCATTTATTGCAAGCTGAACAATGTTTGTATAACTATTGAAATTGATAAGTTTTCAGTTTAATCATATATAAAGAATATGAAACACAAATACGTTTGCTACGAGCAATTCACGGCTATTTGATCAACTTTTCTTACACCCGACACCTCCGTCATCTCTGCTCTCTGGAGACGTGTCCGCGACTCAGAGGACACAGTTTGTTTGAAGGGCATATTACTACTCTGCGATCTGACGACCCTGATCTTGAGATGTTGACTTACATCATGTAGTTTCCAATGCCCGTCTGTTCCCCGCTCGCGATGATTCGTTTGGCACCGCCTGTGCTTTAGCACCGAGTCTCCCGCGAAGCAACGTCAACACAGCACACACACCAATCATTCTATCGTTCCTAATTTGCAAATAATGCATGCAAATTAGAAAGCGACACTGACACACGAGAGTAATTATATAAAAGAAACCGTTCAATATTACAAATAACTAAATATGCTTAAATTGTGATTTTTTGTTGGGGCGTGAACTTGCTATATCTGACACGAGCTGCCACTTTTCACCAAGTTCAAAATCGTTTCTCGTCTGACAGAGGAAGGATCGTGGCTGCTGCTCTGCGGTGCTCATCTTGTTCATATCACTACGGAAATAAGCGAGATCAGAATGAACGCAGAGTATAAGCAGTGATATGTTAGTTACTTCGCTTTGTTTAATGTGCCTTTGAATAATTTCAGTATATTTTTCGGATACGGCTAGCCGGGAAGGCAGACGTGTACTATTCGTGACACTGCGAGTGCGTTGCATTGGGTGACCGGGTACCGGCGCTGTAAAGCGTCTGTGTGGAGGATGCACTAGCCTGAGGACGGGGAGCAGGGTGAGTGAGAGTCACGGAAGTAGATTGCGAGCGTAACCCCAGAGCTGTACGTAGTGTAAATCTTGTAAATAAACAGATTTGTAAATAGAGCTCTCGTCTGTGTTGTCATTTTGCTACCAGGACGCTAAATATGCACGTTTAAGAACATAAATATAAATGGGAAATACGGATGTGCTTTCATTCTCTAGTATTACTCACAGTTTTGGTTTCCTCCACATTCACTTGGAAGTTCTCCAAATTTAGTAAGTTCCATGGTATTACTGTACGTAGGGTTCAACAAATTTATTATTAAAAATACGGATGAAACAGATTCACATCTTATGAATAACATCAAAGCAGCGTCGCTAATGGTTATCAAAAGCAGCGTCACCAAAGTTCTTCCGCCCGATTCACTTGTAGCACATTGAGATTGCAACTATCAGTGTTGCCATCCTCGTGGAAGATAATTATGGCGTCGTGGAGCGAAAATTGCCTTTTGGATACTGTAGTTTAATTAACGCCTTCTATATAGATATATTTAGGTGGCGTTGGTTTAATTCCGGTCTACCCACTAAGTTCACAGCACTAAAACTCGCAAAAACATGTTTTTGATAACTTGTTATAATCTGCTGGCCGGATCCAAAAACATATTATCAGTTCCCTATCAGGAGACCGAGACGCGTCGAATGACACCTCGTATGTCTCAACTGGTGGACTGGAAGTGGTCTCACCGTTGAGTGACGGACGAACGGATGAACACTCCTAGTTACTCAAATACTACAAGGAGATTGCAATTTGTCATATCAAAACCTCGGTTATAACTGGAAAACGTCCAATACAATCAATTCAAAATACGAGTACGGTGCATATCTGCGTTTATTTTGATAGTCAGGAACAGTAGTCACTTCTAGCTTTTACAAGTGAAACAAAAATGAATAAATTTAACCAATATACTATTTACAGCACATTACACAGAAAAGAAAGAACAAAAATATTTCACACGACTTGACTTGATTATATTCTAGTGAGCGGACTATTTCTGAATACCATAATAACAATCAAACCTTCTTAAAGTAAAATAAATATAATTATTTGTTAGTTCTATGTTAATTGTATTCCCTTTCTTAAATATATTTTCTTTCATAAGAATTTTATCTATATTGTGACAAACCAATATATGGGACCTAGTATTGCGTCACATTTATTGTAAACAGGGTGATTTGTAAGGATAGACATATGTAAATATGCCGGCATAGCAACGGTAGACGAGTTGTCGTGAAGGTCAACAAACTGCATTGCTTTGAACTACGGGACGCGGCTAGTTGATAAAGTAAACTGTTTGGGGATTGGCCGAGAAAGCCATGACAAACTGGGGCGCGGCTAGTTGAATTTGTAAGTAATTGAGGGATTGGCTAGGCATGGAATTTCTTCTGACAAGAAACAGTAGAACGATGGACCGAGTTTTGAAGGGCTGAAAGAGGGGAATATGGAGGCATTCCGACTTATGCCGTGGTGCTGTGCGGATCGTGTGTAGACAATTTGATGTTGGGAGTTTGGGAATTGTGAACATTTACTCTGGAGCGTATGATTGTCGGACTTAGAATATTGATAGAAGGTGCAGAAATTGGAACTTGGAAATATTTCGAGTGCAGCAGCTAGAATTGTGAACTTAGGTGAATTTGTCGGCAACAGGACTGGGAGTATTTGATGCAGATAATAGTTTGCTGAACTTTAACATTTTAAGTATACGCGTAGAAAGAACTGGGAACTTTTAAAAGGAAAATTAATTAAGTCTTATCAACTTATGAGGTGGTGAGGATCAGTGACTTGAATACACTTGTGCCAGAACGGAAGAAAAGAAGATGGTATTTGGACCTGGAACCATCGACACCGGGGAAGATTGAAAATGGTCCTACGCGGCGACATCGGTCGACAACGCGCGAAGACGGGTACTGCAATATAAGGTTTGAGACTGGTCATGACCGAAAGTTTCGTATTGTTACCAATGAAAATTGAATAAACTTACAAGTTTCTGTGAATAGAAAAGATGATTTTCATTTAGCCAATTCCAGCAAATGAGTAGCTAGAAATGTATATTTGCTTTTCAGATTCCTCGGCCATTCTGTACAGATGGCAGATCGAATAATCGGCTATTAGCAGTCAATAGCGATTATTTCTTATAAGACCCATCGACCCAGTTAGCCGGATATTAATTTAATGGAAATAGCAGTTGAAGAGTAATTTTAATAATTGAATTAACGTAATCATTTCCTGGCGCCCATATTCTTTTATAAATTTGGAACGGGTTACGTTGAAATAATATTAGACGGGTCGAGGAAATATTTGGTTTAAAAATAAAATTAGATAGTTTGTTTCAATAACGTACGATTATCACGACCGGAAACAAAGAGAAGCATTCGCATATAATTTGAAACCGCGTGGTTGCCATTTTTCAAACCGACAGCGCATCAAGCAAAGAGCGGAAAATTCGAATTTATATTTTCAATTGTCGAAAATTCAGAGAGTGCATCGAAAATGGGACGAGCGCCACTTTATTAGCTATTATTTGCTGCATAAGTGGAAAAAATTCAAAGAAATAATTTGGAGCAGCTTTTGAAAAAACAATTGTTTAAAATTTAAGAATTCCCTATGTTTCACGCAAAATTACACAAAACATATTCAAATTTTCGAAAAATTGAACATTAACTTATTAAAAGATGTGCTTTTTATAAGTATATTTCATTAAGGAAAAACTATCTTCTTAATTATAGTTGTAGGAAGATACCGGAAAATGTGAACTTTTGCAATTTTCGAAAAATCCGGGATTTCAACGAAAATGAGACCTGCACTATTCTCTTAAGAGACCTTAGCGCTATCCGAGGACACAATTTAATTTGAAAAATGGAGATATTTTTTTAATATTTTTAAAATATCTCGGGGCTTCATGTAAAGTACCCCCAAAATTAAAAATTGGTTTCAAGGTTTGAAGGGGTCATGACCCCAGCCACATCGATTGGAGAATATAAGTTTTGGTGAACATTCTGTTTAAGATTTAGCCACTAGCATTGCTCACGGGCAGACGGACGAACCAAGAGACAGACGGACAGACAGACGTTTTGCCGTCAATCAATTTTTCGGTGTCGATGACCCGCAAAACATAGATTCTGACTACACAACGTAAGAGAGATCGTAATGTATTATATATAGGGATAAGATACACTTTTTCATTACCAGGGCCCGGTAATAAAAAGTTTTTCTGTCGACATTTTGACTTTTTATCGCTGCATTACAATAAAAATGTTCAACAATTACTATAAACAACCCTAGTCAAATTATTATTAACTGCCGATGACTAATGATGTAATGGATGTTATATTACATTTTATAATGCCTTTTACTGTTTTGAAACATTTATGGGATGTCTTCCTCGTTTTATGTCAAAAAGAATTGAACGGATTCTTTGCATGCACTGATCATAAAAGCAGGTTTGGAATGAATCCTTATCCTTTCTTTCTTTTACAAATAAGAATGTGGGGTACGTTCTATGGGTAAGATTCTGGTGTAATTCTCATAGAATTACTAGTTAATATGAAATTATATATGCCGTGACCTGATTTCTTTTTTGCCCATTTTCATCCTTTTTTTATATATATTTTCAAAGTTTTTCTTTTGAAATGATTCAATAAAAATTTACAACCTTAATTTAGAGCAAAATTCTTATTAATAAAAATCACAAATCGAGGAAATTCATATCTCACATTATTAAATAAACAGATGAAATGACTCGTAGTAGCGCTGGTAACGCGTAGCGATACGAACGCTGAAATAAAAATGTATTTATAAACTTAATTCTCTATTTTTCTCCTTTTCAAAACACTCAAACCGTTAATGAAAATGTTGCGTCACATATTTACCTAGAGAAAAGGATTTTCTACATTTGTCTAGAATAATTACTTTAAAATAAACAACTGTTAAACGATCACCAATCGTGCATCACACACGGTACCCAATATTATGGATATTTGCACTACAAAAGCGATTCTCAGAACTCGCGAGTCGCAGACACGGCATTTGAGTATGAATATACTCATATCAAAATGAAATATGCCTATGTGTAACTTCCTAACCAAAGCAAAAGCATCGATTCGTGGATACAAAATAAGCGTGTCGCAGAGCATAAACACTATTGAGGAGAAAACTAAACATTAATCTCAGATGGCATTCGCCCATTCCAAACAGCGTGCAGGCTGCACAAATAGACAGGGGGTAATGGCGATCAGCCAGTGTCGAGACGGTGAATGGATGTTGATGTGCAAACACTAGTTGCGCCTGAGCCATTATGCCTGGTTCCCCCGCCACGGGAGACCGGCAGCTTTGTAGTTAAGTGTTTGACTGCCAATCCAACCGCCCAAATTAATCTATACAATGCTAGTTATATGTAGTAAAATGCAAAAAAAAATTGAATAATTAATAAAGTGACAAATAATTATTATTAATTGCTGTTTCAGCGTTACAAATATAGTTACCCGTTATTTCAATGAGCTCTGGTGAGATAACAGTGGCTCACTCATTGCCGTTAGATTCAGGGCTTTTACGACCCCAAATTACGCAATTACATGAAAGCATTTCACAGATTATAATTCGGTGTTTTGTATATGAATATAGGTTCACTCTGAAACCTTCCGCCTGTTGTCATTCAATGTCTTTTAAGTGTTTGAAATACATTGCCAGGAACTTAAATTTAGAGATCAGAGCACAAGTTGCTGTTGTTGTTGTTGCTGTAAGACTCAAATCAAACGCCAAAATATGATTTACCTACAAATAATAATTGATTGATTGACTTTTTCGTGTTTCCGGGCGCGTCAACTGCTTTGGTCATTAGTCCCGTTAGTGAAGTGCATGTTTTTCTCTCAGGAGATGACGGTGATCTTCCACCACTGGATGGCGAGATTCGGCGCCGACCTACCGTCGGCTAATGGGATTTCCTCCTAACCAGGACTCTCCCACCAGGAGGGCACTGCCCCAGCCGGGACAAGCTCTAAGCTCCCGACCGGTTTCCTGGAATATGTAGTAGTGTAGAGCATGTTAGTGTAAGTGTGTGTGCAAGAGGAGAGGATAGGACAAGGAAGAGGAAGGACAGATCGCGCGCGGTCCGTGGCCCGTTTAGTAGGGTACTGCTCCGGCATTCTCCTGGTGTTGATCGGAGAAACCACGGAAAACTACCGATCAGAGCAGCCGACCGCTAGAATTCTCCTCCAGACAGTGACTGAATTCGACTTAGCTGAAAAGCTAGTGTTGAAAAGCCTGCCGACTCGAACCTAGGACCTCCTGGTCAGAGGCGCTGCAGTGATATCAGTTGATGCACTGAGCTACCGCTTCAAGTACAAATAATAATTTGTTGCAATATTGACATCTTAACTATTTTCTTTGTTCTTTTTTCCCGTTGGAGGAGCAATCTATTGCTCTGAACTTTGTTTTGGTCGCGAATTGGCCATCTTAGGACCACGCAGACGTGCAACCCACTGGCCCTCGGTCATATTTATCAAGGGTAGGTGCACGTGACTTTTATAGAGGGGATCAGCATTTTCATGCTGAATCCGTTTTTACACCCAGAGTTCTTAGCCCCCGGGGTTAAGGTGAAATGATAATGATGATTAATGACGAAATAGACAATCACAAACGTACAGAGACACACACAAACACAACCATGCCCGAAGCGGGACTCGAATCCGCGATCCTTCGGTCCAAAACTGTCACGACATTACTGCCTGAGGGATCTCGGCCCCCCGTATCGGCTGAACATGTTTCAATTGGATGATTTTTCATGATCATCACCATGTGGATTGTCTGCTCATGGCTTTTGAATGTTTTTAAATAGAAATATTTCAGTTAGCTCTTTTGAAATATACTTTAGTTTAATGGAAAAGGAAACTGAGTCCCTTACGTGAGATAGTAGTGAAGCTTCGCTCTCAACTGCACGCAGCCTCGACAAGTACTTCTCAAAATGGAAACGTGTATGTGTATGTGTTTGTTTTGTTTGTTTGTTTTTTGCATAGGATCATTGAAATTTACCAGTGACCCTCGATTGCAATGCAGACTGCAAGTTCGAGTATTCATGATATGTGTCACATCTATTTAAAAACGTCATTAAAATAGCATTTTTGCATCCGTAGGGAATTGATATACAAAAATATTCGAGTAAGTGAATCCGTGGAGCAGTTAAGGTAATTTTTTACCTGAACAAAAAATTAATATTTTTGTTACTTGTGAAGGTACTGTGAAAACTAAAGAGACAGGATTTGATTATTTGAGAAAAATAACTGTTCATAAATTTATTTTCGACATTTCATTTCATATAACTGGAACTTTTATTAACTATTCTAGTCCATTAACTATTCTAGTTCATTCACTAGAACAAATCATGGGTTACATGATGAAAAATAATTATAATAATTACACACGGTATTATAGTTTATTATTTATGATGTTTGACATGCATGAATGTGCTGAAAATTACCTATTCGGGAAAATGTATCTGAAGTTCACTCACTAAGGGCTTGACAGTTGACACTCACTTCAATTTTTTTTCTCAAAAACTAAGAAACTTAGAAAGAAATGGTTTGAAGCACTTGAAAGAGAATAAAACTGAGCATACAACTCAATAAAAATTGAAAAACATGAAATTTTACGATTTTTCAACATTTTGAGGTAGATACTAAAAGAATAGGAATCTTTGGTAAGGCTCACTGAAAGAGATCTCAAAATTAAATGTATCAGCGCCCGCAATTTCATCGAGTGAACAAAATCCATAGAGAAGCGAACTTTCCGGGAAATTATTAATGTTTTTTTTAACTTTTAGGCTTCTAATTTTTAAATACGTCCATTTTTTCTTGTAACGTGTTATGCATGCTACTACTGATCTGCCTTATCCCTTGAACATAACTAAATAAAAATGATCAGCATTAAGACATTAAATTTCACATAACGGGGAATACTCTTTGCTTTCTCCCGTATTTACGTATTTATAGACGTTCATATGCGGTAATTTAAATAGTAGAAAGTTATGAAATGCTGTGGAAAATCGATTTTGAAATTTTAACTGAAATGGGGTGCTCTAAAATCGAAAAAATGATTTTTCAATGCGTCCATCAATCTGTTCGTCTTTCTGTCACATTTGTGCCTAAACTATTTGCAGGATTAAAATAAAATATATCCTGATCAACCTGGCTCGATTCAAAACCCTTGCGGTTTTAAAAATATTATTTTAAATTTTGAAAGTTTTTCGTAAAGCCACTGGAATATTTTTATTTTCTCATAAATGTTTCCATATTTTTCTTTAAGTTTGTTGTAATAATGAAGTAATATACACTTATAAAGATGGGATTGATTTAATTTTTGCTGCTACATGTGGGAAAGTCGCAAAAGTTTGAAATATTTTGAACTCACTCGTCCAACTACCTTACTGAAGATAAATATGTCGTCAAATTAAAATTTGTTCTCTACTACTAGTTTTTATTCCTACAACTAGTCTTTAATTGATGTCATGAAAATAGTTTTACGTAATTTTCAGTGGGTCATTTTAAAACGAAGATTTTCTCAAAATGACTTCAAATTCCAGTGCTTCAAAGGATGAATTGTGCTTCAAACAATGAACGGAGCCTCATATAAGTACAACCATTTCAAATAATTTCTTATGAAGTTTCTCGAAATAGCAACACTTTTCTGTTAAAATCAGCTTATAATATCAAATTTTCAAAAAGGATGAAACATTTTCTCAAAATCTGCTCCAATGTTTTCAAAGAAAATATGCATATAGGGTGACGTTCTATCATATTCTTAACGTTTACTATTTCTTCCCCTAGGGGGCTGTTAAATTGAGAAAATGTGGGTGTGGGGAATGTATTTTAGGCGCCGATAAATGACAGCTGGAAGAGGGACAAAGTTGAGAAGCGAGCCCACAATAAAGAGTTTACAAAACTAACTAGTATGAGAAAGTCTGTGCCATTCTGTACCACCGCTAGTTAATTAAGTTTTAGAATTTTCAGCAAATAGGCGCCAATTTTAAACCGAATTTGCCATTGCCATATTTTCTTTATTTTCAACTTTGTATGGATTTTTACGATTATCAATAATTTGTTATGAAAAATTTAGAATATTGTGACTATTAGGAGGGGAAGAGAAGGTTTTATAATTAGTTTCTGAATCGCGATAATTTCATTTGCTCTTTGTATGAAACTGCGATCGGGCCGTTGTTGACTGGTTCTTTCCTAGATTCGACGCACTGCTCTCTTTACCACTGTTTTGAAAGGGATAGCCAATAAAAGTGTGAGCTCGAAAAATGCCAGCTCGCCAGGACAATTGGTTTGTTTGTGATCAGCGCCATACATTCGCGTTGACATACTGGAACATTGTGTGCCTAACTGGGAGTAAATAATTTTACGTAAGCTATTTTAGGAATAATGACAAACACACAACACGAAATCAGCGCAAACGTGTTTAAAAACTCCCTCTCAATCAGGATAAAATTGTGGAAAAATCAATATTCAGTTGAATATTTTTCATGTGGTTATTTACAAAATTTGGACTTGGCATGATAATTGTCCTTGTACACATATGAAAACTGATTATTCTAAACTTAAATCGTTTTTGATAATACGCTTTAATATAATATTTTCTCTTTTTAGTCGTAGTCTTGTTTTAAATATGGTTCATTAAAATATATTTATTCATATATTTCTTATCAAAGCTTTGTTTCACTATTAGTTGAGAAACTGATAGATGAAACTGAGATTAATGTCAAAATATCTTCAACAATGCATTTTGTTAATGCATCTATTAATTTTTATGAATATGGTTATTCTTTATCAATTTGCATTACATTAAAACAAATAAATAATCTTGAAATTAAAATTCTAGCGTTCTCATATTTTGTATCTTTTTAAAAACACTTTAATTGTAATTTTTTCACTAACATTAAATCACTTTATGAATATTATATCATTTTGTGACGCACATATTACTTTTGGAAACGCATTTAAAGTTAAACCTATTTACTTGTTTTATGCTGGAACAAACACTATTAATTTTTATGTAGTAATAATTTGTGAATAAGTTAAACAAAACTTTTATTTTCATTTCTTTTAATTATCCAACACAGTTTGATAGATGTATCAAAATTGTTTTTACATGTACATTATGTATTAAATTAGAAACCCTACATACAGTTTGTCAAAATATTATTTCAGAAAATCGACGAAACTGACATTAAAAAACCATCAAAAATCATGACAACCATTGAGTTTCTCATAAAAGATTGTTTTATCATGAATCATGAAATGTTTTATCTGAAAATATGAAAACTTTGAAAGTTTAGAAGCATTTGCAAAATTCTTGTGCCATGGTTCCTATTATCCTTATCTCCTATCACAATAATAATATTATATTTCCATCAATCTCTCCCAAGATATTGGATACCATTATTCTATTTTACTAGCTCGTCGTAATAATAGGAAGCCACATCAACGAATTTATATCCGTGGGTACGCAGAACCGGCCCCTACGGGAAACCGTAAATAACACTATTATTATTGTAGGGACCAATTCTCATTAATTAAAAATAAAAATCTGAAATTTGTTTCCATAGTTGAATAACGACAACTGCGTTTATTTCCTTGTAATGATTTAAATGATTACTTTAGCCAAAGAAAAATACAACAATCACAAATATTTTTTTTAGTTAACGACACTGCTAATTAATACTAAATATTTTGAATTAGTTTCTTTAATTTATTATTGGTGCACCTTCTGAAATTTACTATACTATTACTCATTATTGGATCCATTTAGCGTTGCTTCCAACCACAATCTCACAATTTTTGTCCTACAATGTATTTTAAATTTGGTCTTGCTACACAAAAACAAAAAAAATTTCAAAAAGTTTTATCACTTCCCTTTTTGGAGTAGCTGCTGTTGTACACTCACGGCCCCATCAGTTTCCACAAACCTTCTTGCGACCACACATTCCAATTCCATCCATTTTCTTCACGAATAACTTAGAACTATGCCTCTGAGAAAACTGTATATTAGAATTCACGGCGTCTACCACGCGTCTCCGTCCGTGCCTTACCACGGCTAATCATCTTCTGAGAACCCTCGCCTTTTTCGAAGCGCTTCCTTAAAAAACAAAAAACAGGCGACGGTTCTCCTTACGCTGTTTATCCTTTCCATTTCCAATTCCCCTCTACTAATTATACACAACTAAATGTTTTTAGAAATTAGTATCATTTCCGAAATGTCCCTATATTGTTGTATTCTTTTGACTCGTACACGGATATTCTTTCAATTTCTAAATGTGATTTCTCGCCGCTCGTCATGCTTCAAAACACTTGACGGTGCTCTCCTCCCGTGGCACCATTACTAAATAATTGTTTATAATGTTTCCTTTTGCATGACGGGATCATTACACTTGGCCTAACATCCGAATTACAAATTATTTTATTATATGTGCTTTTTCATTTTCCGCTCATTCTTAATCCTTTTTATATGTATTTTATGCTTGATCGACTATTTTCAACTCTCCTCGAAGTTCAGTAATATATTTCACAAATACTTAAAGAGTAAGTCCTTCATTATGTGACCAGTCTCCACATAACGTAAACAAGTGGTTTGAGAATGAACTTCATATTACTCCGCCGATAGCACAAGCGCCCCAAGACGTTTCCCGGTAGCCCGTTCTTCGCCCCCGAGGCAATTTGCCCGTCCTCCGAAGCAGCGCCAACAGGTGCTGCCTGTGAAGCAACAGGGCTATTACATCTCGCAGCTAATGTGCCCGTAACGGTCCATCGACCCATTAGAGCTACAGGTCGCGGAGTTGGAAAACAACTTACGCGCGCCTCGATCTTCTCGCATCAACCCCCGCCCGCTTCCCCCAGAACCAGTGTTGCCAGCTTAGGCGGTTTCCTCCTAAATTTAGGGTATTTTTGGGGTCTTTTGTGGATTTTTGGGGGTCAAATTTGTTTTGGAGTTTTTGTTGGGGATTTCGTTGTGTTTTTAAAGATTATTTTTTAAAAATATCCGTAGTGATTATCACAAAAACCAAAAATGGTTCTCTATGTTCATTGCAGGTATATTTATGTGTAGTAAAAACACTTAAAGGTATGTAAGATTATTTGAATGAATTCCCTCATTGAAAATTTGTTGATTATTTGTCACAACCAGTCACAACCAAAGATTGGTAGGAAGAGGGCAACACCTTTGATGAAAAGGAGCGACACAGCTATAAACAAATAATGAAAACAAGGATTTCGCTTGAAGAAACGTTTTACAGAGTTATTTTTATCTTTTTTTCAGTCATTACAATGAGTGAGACCAAGATACATAACAAGTTTCATAACTCGTACAGTGTAACACTCTTTGAAACAAAACGTATATAAAGTGTGTATACATGTACATTATTATAAAAATAGTTGTTAAATATTCTTTATACATATCAAATATAGATGTTTACTAAAAAAATATCACCATATACAATTATTTCGTATTCCTTTCATTTCCATACCTCTTCATACTCTATTAAACATGAAGTAATCATTTTTTGAATTTGGTGTTTTGGTGGTTTTCGCATGGCTTTTTAGTGGGAAATTATTAAAACCACCTGGCAACACTGCCCGGCAATCGCCTCCGCCTCCATTAGTCGTTAATCTCCCTCGTCGTCACCACGCCCTCGTGCCATTGCCTCTCGTCTCGCCCCGCTCCTCCACACCTTGCCCCGCCCCTCACCGCTCCGCCCGTCCCGACCCCTCCCCTCCCCTCCCCACCCCCGCCCTGCCCCACCCCGCCCACACTCGCCCCGTCTCGCCCCGATCCTGCCCCTCCTCGCCCATCCCCGCCACTCCCCTCCCCACCCCGCATCGCCCCGCCCCTCCCCGCTCCGCCCCGATCCTCCCCTTTTCTCCCCTGCCCGCTCCGCCCCGAGGCCGCGTATAAGAAGCGTGGGCGCCGCGCGCCGCGGCAGTGCATAGACTTCCGCCATGCGGTGGCTGGGTGCGGTGTTGGTGGCGCTGGCGGTGTTGGGGACGGGGCGTGCGCTGCACCGGCAGCTGTTCGCGCTGGTGGCGCCGTCGTCGGCGGCGCGCAACGCGGCCTACTCGCCCGCGGCGACGCGCCTGGCGCTGCAGGTGGCGAGGGCGTGCGCGGGCGGGCGCACGCGCCAGCAGCTGGACGCGCTGCTGGCGGCCGAGGGCGGCGACGAGGTGGCGGCGGGCGCCGTGGGCGACCTGGACCGCGACGGCGTCGCCCTCGAGCTCTCCGCCGGCCTCTTCTACGACAAGCGCGTGCACGTTAAGGACGACTTCGCGGACGCGCAAGTGGCCGCCGGCGTGCTCATGTGCCCGCTCGACATGGAACACAGGTGCACACCGCACACACGATCCCTCATATATCACACATGGAACATATACTTGGGTTTTTCTAACATGGCGGTTGACGTAAATCAGCTGCTGACGGATTCGTTCAATCGGAAGCTCAAACGTCACCACAGTGACGTACCGTGACGAGGTTCTAGCTCTCGATTTGATGACACCGTAACAACTGATTTACAACAACTACCAAGTTTGAAAAACCTAAGTATAATTAAGGAAAATTCGGTGTTGGTAATCAATAAGTTTAATAAAATTTCAGGATTCTGAAACTGTGTAAAGAGAAGGAGAGTTAAGTTGATTTAACACATTTTTAATTTTAATAAACGTTTTGGAACGTTAATGTTAGCAAAGATTGGATACCGTCTGTGGACATCATCTGAATATCTCGGTTTCTAATTACGATCTAGGAATATATGCCCTTCGCGCAAGTTGTTATAATAACTGTCCCTTTTCCAGTCTATGCTCGCTGATGTGCTACATCATTGGTCCAAGAAAAACTTTATAAGAATGCCTTTGCTCTAAAAGAGTAAAAATTAAAAATAATTCTAAGAGTAGGAAGTTGAAATAACTCAATAATAGTCTAGTGTACGTTACGCTTTCAATTTAGTATGTTACTACAATTTAATAATAAATTGAGATCAATCGAAGAATTTGTTACGATTTTAAGTGGAAAACGCAAGGAGTCCGATAATATAATAAAGCTCGCGATCACCATTACGCTTTGTTTGGTCTGATTAAAAATTAAATGTGACGCAAAATAAGTTGAAATGTTTTCCTTAAGTGCAAGAATCACTTCGAAACAGTGTGTGCATGAATAGAAAATCTTCATGGTTTCTCGTAAAATAATTTTTTCCTTTCTTCCAATATTAGGGATATGAACGACGTTCGGTAGAACTACTTTCTGGTATTTGCAGTCCTGTTTATACTCAGCGATGTTTTATATCTAGATGCGCAAGAATAATAGAGATAAAAAGCATAAATCATTGTCTTTCGAGATGCGTTTATGAAATAGTTTGAAATATTGTTTGTGGCGGAAGAAAGCCCGCAAAACTCAACGCAGCACCCAAATAATTGTGCGAGATGGGGCATTAGTCCCTGCAGAGAACGATTGTTAAAGCCTCAGCAGAAAACTCGTAACATTACAGGCATTTACTTGAGGTGAAATCCGCATGCGCCGTGTCCCATATTTCGCGCTTGCGAGTTCCCAGAAAAATCGTTTCTGGGAAAATAGGTGTTACGTAACTACGTCCTTCTCAGTGCGGAATTTTGCGTTCCACCTCCCATGTGGGCCCTGGGGCAGGCTAAAAACTCACTCTCAGTTCGCTTTTCATTCAACATAAAGCATAGCTCGTACACACACGAGTCTGGTGTTTGAACGTGGACATTCGCATGTGATTGTTTTATTCCTATTTTTATTCCCTTGCCCCAACATCATATTTCATTAAATTAAAATTATTTGCTTTTAGCTTGTTAGTAATTACGGTTAGTGGTTACGCATTCGTTTGAAATTAATTATATATATTACAAACAGTTTGTAATAAACAGTATTGCTATCATAACAACCCGCAAGACGGAAAAACGCTTAACTACATTTGTAAGAATTTTATAATGGACTCTAGATGTAGCAAAAATTTAGGGACTCATAAATAATAAAATACCAATGGAATTTAATATCTTAGTGCTTCAAGTGTATCAAAATAAGTGTAGGGGATGTAGAGAAGGCGAAGGTGATCAGTATTTGCCATTTGTCCTTAACTTTTGACATTTGTCCTTAACTTTAACGCAACTCCATATGTACTTGTTTGTTAGTTCACGTTCTGACTCAGTCAAAAACCCATTTTGCGTGTCTGCCGAATACCGGTCTCTTGAGGAGTGGGTCTAACAACCAAGGGCAAATATCTCAAGTGTATATTTGTTATTTATAATTTCCTATCACATGTTCATGGGCAAAATGTTTCATCTTCGCCCTCTTTGCACGCCCTACAAATGTTTTTAATATTTCTTTTGAGACTCCCTGCATATAAATAAAAATCAAATTTCTTTTTATCTCATATTTATGAAACTTTTACTTACCGTGTTAATAATGAATTACTTCCATGTTCTCCGTTTTATTAAAATTAATTCAAGACGTTGAAAACTTTATTGACTTAATGGTTCCAGGAGACACCTGAAGCAATAATGAATAAAACCATCGATGTCTGAATAAGTGTACTCCTTGATACAGCCTCTTCGGAGTAGTCCTTTCAAATGTGACCCGTAACACTTCGTTTTTGTACATTTTAATTGAGAAAAGTAGAGCATACAGGTCATTTTAAACTCCCATTCTAAATTTGCTGTGATCGTCGGAACAAGGGATAATTAGCCATACAAGAATTGGGTAAATGAAAAAATGTAGTTTGGTCATAAATGTTAATTAACTTAAAACGTTTTTGGCATCTTTGCAACTGTCTTCAGTATCTACAAATAGCAACTCTAGTGGTCTTAAAACAGCACATACTTTCTCATATTAATTCTAAATTTGCAATTTTCGAAAAATTAGAAATTTCGACAAAAATGAAACTTGCGCCATTCTTTTGAGCGTCCCTTGTTTTTACCGTGGAAAGAATTTTAAAAATTTAACGATTTTTGATAATTTTCTTTTACAATTCTCATTCACTTCAAGCAGAAATTACAGGAAAATTACCCCTTTTTAAATTGTATGTGATCTTTTTTTAAAGATCTAATTTTTAGAACAGATTTTAAGACAAAAATATCTATTTTCACATTTGTAGTTTAAAGTATTTTAAAGTATTTTCTTGTAATTTTCTAAAGCGGTGAGAATTTGTGGAAAATAGATTTAACGCCACTTTTTTCTACCGTTCTTTGATATATATGGGGAGAAACTTTAACGAAAAAATGTGGGCCGTTTTTAGGACAATAATAGATTTTAAAAATAAAATTGCCTTCATTTTACGCAAACTTACGCGAAAACTGCTCATATTTTTGAAAAATTGAATTACGTTATATCAAACACATTGTATTAAGGAAAAAAATCTGTAGAATGATGGCAAAAGAAATTTTGAACTGATGCAGTTTCGAAATATCAGGGATTCCAACGAACATGAATACCCATTCTTTTAAGTGACTTTTTCATTCTCTGAGGACAATTCTCAATAAAAAAAATGGAGCCATTTTTGAGTACTAATTCAAAAATTAAAACGGATATTGTAAACTCGCAAAAACTCGAGTTCGTGTAAATCGTTCTAGGGATATCAATTTTGGAAAACATTGTGTGAACGGTTTTAAATGAAAACGTGCGTGAGTGACTGAGGTGATGTTCGCTTCGGGTGTGTGAGGCGAAAATCAATTTTCGAAAAAAATTGAGTAAACGGTTGTGAATGGAGACATGCGTGAGTGGCTGAGGTGATGTTCGCTTGGGATGTGTGAGGCAAATATGAATTTTGGTAAAAATTGTGTGAATGGAAACGTGTGTGAGTGGGTGAGTGTGAATGGAAACGTGTGTGAGTGGGTGAGGTGATGTTCGCTTGGGGTCTTGAGGTGTGAGAGGCCCAGACGGCGAGCGTGAGCGCGTGCGTGGGCGCAGGTACGCCCTGTCACGCTCCGAGATCGAGCGCTGGGTGCACAACCGCACGCGCGGCCACGTGCGCCTGCCGGACGGCGTGGTGCACGCGCACTCGGCGCTGGTGCTGCTGAGCTCCGTGAGCCTGCGCGGCCGCTGGCTCAACCCGTTCGTGCCGTTCGTGACCAAGGCGCTGCCCTTCCGCAACGTGGACCTGACGGAGAGCGTGGTGCCCACCATGCAGCAGATCGTGTACACGCCCTACGCGGACCTCGACGACCTGCAGGCGCGCGGCATCATGCTGCCCTTCGAGAACCTGCGCTTCAATCTCATGCTGCTGCTGCCCGACGACGAGCACGCCCTCGCCGTCCTCGAGGAAAGGTGATGCCGAGCACACCACGCGACTTACTCACACCCGTTTGAAACTCCCAAAGCCAGCGGGGTGGCACCCGATCACTACCCTCACAAACGATCACTTCCTCTTCCTGGTTCCATCTTCACCACTTACTTACACTGTCTTACACTTACCTGCACTACACTATCACACTTGTCGGTGGGGCGATGATCTGGTAGTGGGAGATACCTGGATGGAGAAAACCTTGAAAGCCGACGTGTAGGTCTGCGCCGGGGCTCGTCAACCAACGAGGGAAGACCACCGCCACCTCCCGTGATAATTTAGGCGCTAGCGTTGTCAGACGGATTTTTTGCCGTCACACGATTCATGTTCATGTAGATCGATTGGAGAATGTCAATTTTGAAGAAAATCGGCTGAATGGTTTAGGCGCTAGCGATGGCAAACAGACATGACGTTTTGCCGTCAATCTATTTTTCGGTATCAAAAACCAACAAAACATAATTCTGGCTACGCCACGTCTTAGAGAATTGTTTTCGAAATTTAGCAACAGTATTTATCCACATTTTCGTTACAAGGGCTCGGAAATAAAGAGTTTTTCTGGCGAAAATTCGCCGTCTTCCGGCGTCTGATTACATAACTTTTTCTTCTTATGAAGTATTCGTGAGGCAAGAAAGTAAAAATTCAATGGCTAGGTCGGTTCAGCGACAATCACCATTGCCGATGCAGCATCTCTGCCCGGCAGGTTCTAATATTTCCTGTGAAGGCAAGGTGGCGAATATGTGGCTTGCCTGCATCGCTGGGTCAAACTACTGTGTGAAGGAGAATCCGATTCGCAGCGCACTCTGATCGCTAATTTTCAGGGTTTTTTTTCGATCAATACCAGACAAAAACCGAACAGCACTCTAATAAACGGGCAATACAGGGGCGATCTATCCGTTGTCTTCGTTGCCGTCGCACACACCACACGCACATTTACTATTCTACCATACACGCTGGGAAACCAATTGGGAGCTTGGAACTCATCCTGAGGAAGTCGTGCATCACTGGTGGAGATTCCCGGGGAAAGCAAGCCTAAGCGACGTGAAGGTTGGAGCCAGATGGATTCATTGGATGGAAAGTTGGATTCATCCCCAGCCGTTCCAGCTGGGGATGAATACCCCCTTCTCCCGTGATGTAGCCCAGGCTGCACTATACGAGACAATTCACCGCAGTAGTTGACGCGCCCAGAGACTCTAAATACTCACTCTATCAATCAAACACACAATCAAACTACAACAAAATAGGAACACGCACCCTTATGATGAGGATCGGATTTACTTAAATGCAAAACAATAAGTTACAAAATAATAAGTTTCTTTCCCCTTCCCTTCGTATCCTCATCCCTTACACACACATGCACTACACTACCACATATGTCGGGGGACCAGTCGGCAGCTTAGACCGTGTTCCAGCTGCGGCGGTGCTTCGCTGGTTTGAGATACTTGGAAGTCGAAAACCACACAAGCGACGTTTATCTTTTACGGACCTCACCATTCAGCAGGGGAAGAACACGACTATCTTCCGTGATAAAACATGCACTACACTTGCAAAACTAATGAGCATACCTGTTTAGGTGCTCGAAAGAGTGAAACCGTCAATTATAAGCAGTTTGCAGTTTCATTTGTTCGAATACAAATCGCTTTATAATTAGTGTTTTCGTTAGTAAATCTGGAGGATTCAGTGGGAGCGTGCATCAACTGATGACACTGCAGTGCTTCTGGCCGGAAGGTCCTAGGATCGAGTCCCGCCGGCGGCAGGATTTTTGACACTATATAGCTAGATCGAAATCAGTCGCCGTCTGGAAAAGAATTCTAGCGTTTGGTTGCCCAGATCGGTAGTATTTCAAGGTTTCTCCGATCAACACCAGGCGAATGCTGGAGTAGTACCGTAACAAAACGGGCCACGGACCACGAATGATCTTTCCTTCCTCTTCCTTGTCCTTTCCTCACCCCTTACACACACACACTAACATGCACTACACTACCACACATAGCGGGAGACCAGGGTCGGGGACTTACAATTTGTCCGGTCTGGGGGGCGACACCACGCAGGTGGGAGATACCTGGTTGGGGAAAACCCCGCTTGTCGACGGTAGGTCGGGGCCTGATCTCGTCATTCACTGGGGGAAAATCACCACCACCTCCCGAAGAAAAAAAAACATGAAGTACACTAACGTGACTAATGACCTCAGTAGTTGACGCGCCCGGAATCACTAACAATCAATCAATCTGGAGGATTCTTTTTCCAGAGGGGGAGGGGCAATACGATGTGCTTGGGAGGGGGTCCGAGCGAAGGGCGAGTTGTGACGTGAGCACTTACCCGCAGGCTGCGCACAGTGGACTGCGCCGCGCTGGCCGCGCGCTTCGCGTCGCGCATAGTGCACGTGCGGGTGCCGCGCTTCCGCGCCGAGTCGAGCGTGGCGCTGACGGACGCGCTGCGCGCCGCGGGCGCCGGGGACCTCTTCGCCGCCGACGCCGTCGACCTCTCGGCCGGGCTGGGCGCCGCCGACGCTCGCGGCCGCGCGCTGGACGGGCTGGCGCAGGCCGTGTTCCTGGACGTGCGCGAGGGCGGGGCGGAGATGGAGGCTGCCACGGCGGGCGCAGACAGCCACGCCGCCCCGGTCCTGCTCGCCCTCCCCGGCCCCGCCGCCCCGCCCCCGCGACTCCGCTTCCACATCGACCGCCCCTTCCTCTTCTACGTGCTGCCCAACCCCGCCACCGACATCCTGCTGCAAGGGCGCGTCGTGCGGATGTAAGAGTGTCCCAGCCTCTCAGAGTTCCAACGGGACAGGCTGCGTCAGATTTTCTGCTTCTACGTGCTGTCCAACCCCGCCACCGACATCCTTATACAAGGGCGCACCATCCGGATGAAGTCGCGGTGGTCCGGCCTCTTCAAAGTTCCATCGGGACAGACTGCGTCAGATTCTCCTCTTCTACGTGCTGCCCAACGCCGCCACCGACAACCGCAGGGGCGCGTCGTCCGTATGTACGCGGAGTGGTCCGGACTCTTCACAGTTTCGTCGGGACACACTGCGTCAGATTTTCCTCTTGTATCTGCTGTCCAACCCCGCCACCGACATCCTGCTGCAGGGGTGCGTCCCCCGGATGTGGGCGGGGTGGTCCGGTCTCTTTAGAGTTCCATCGGGACAGACTGCGTTAGATTTTTCTCTTCTACGTGCTGCCCAACCCCGCCACCGACATCCTTATACAAGGGCGCGTCTTCCGAATGTAAGAGTGTCCCAGCTTCTGCAGACTTTCATCGGGACAGACTGCGTCAGATTTTCTTCTTTTATATTCTTTACTGTGTTTTTAAAATGAAGAAATGTGAATATCATGCGTTTACAGTTTAAAAAAATAATTGAATCGAAATTTAACATGTTCATTAAACAAAAACGTTAAGACAATAATGTGTCACAGGTATGATCAAATGACACACTTTACTCACATGTTTGCTTTTTCGCTTCTGGAGCACCCATCAAACCTGTGACCAATTGTACCCTTTTATGTACTTTATTGTGTATTTCAAGTAAAGAAATGTGAGTATTAATTTTGTAAAGAGTTAACAAATAATTGATACGAGATTTAACATGTACATTAAACATGTTAAGAGATAACAATTGTAGGTCACAAATATGACCAAATGATACTAGTTATTTACAAGTGTATTTCAGGTTGAGAAATGTTTATATCGAGTTTATAAAATGTTAATAAATAATTCATACGATATTTTGCGCTTTCATTATTCAAAAATGTTAAGAAATTACAACAGTATGTCACAGGTATGACTAAATGAAACGTGTTATTCACGAGTTTGCTTTTATTTTCACTTCTTGTCTTCAATAAAAGCAAATTTGTGAATAGCGTGTTTTATTTGCACATCTGTGTTATCTATTATTGTTATTTTTAATACTCTTTAGACATACAAGCTAAGAAGATTAGAACAAAATATTTATGAATCTAAAAGTGAGTGAGTGTTCGACTTAAATCAGCCACAGCGCAATGAAAAAAAGGCCAGTGGGTAACAATGGAAGGGAAGAGATGGTCGATTCATAGTGTTACTGACAATAAGAAAACCTCTGGGGCTTGCTGCTAAATTATTCCACATATTCCTGACAGTTGCATTTAAAACGTCACGCAATTGTATAAAGCATTCAATTTGGAAGACGTTTTTTTCTTTCTCATAATAGAATTCGTTAGCCCAATACACAAAGGTTTATAATTTAAACCCTGATGTATTCTACTTTGCATTTTTTATTGACATGTATATTTTAAATTAAGTTATATGCTATTCCCACACACTTTTAGTTGCTATTATATATGAGAACACGTAACAATTCTCTTTTACTAAAAATGTATGAGATAAGTGCAAAGAATCTACCATTATACTCTCACAAAAGTGTGCGCAATTCAGATGTTTCTATAAATTTATTTTTGTTGGTTTACTCAAGCGTATATTTCTCGACCCCCCACTGCAACTTAAGTCTACATTTAGAGTGGCATTCACATACTGTTTGTTAAACATGTATAGTGGTAATTGTCCGCAGGGCAAAAAAGCAAATAATTTCCTGCGTGAAAGCTCGTGCATAAAAAGCGTTCCCCGCTTATTCGAGCGAGCTGCCTGCTGTATTTATGGTGTTAATGGTTCCGCGCGTTGTGGTGTCCGCTCGCAGGGCGTTGATGCGCGCAACTCGTGTTGTAAATCCCTGAATCGTTTCACCAATTCAGTGTTCGTGCCTCCATCTCGGCAATAGCTGCCATTGAGCAGCGCCAGTACCAAATTTTCTGCGTTCAGGACATATTTGGGTATTAACTAGAATACGTATTATTTACTTTTTCGCGCTTGGTTCGTAAGAAGAGGATGTGTTGTAATCGTGCCGGAAAACGGCCAATTTTCGTCACAAAACTTTTATTACTGGGCCTTGATAATGAAAAAGTGGATAAATCGTTTTTCCTATATAGAGTAAATTACTTCTCTAACGTGGTGTAGCAATGCTTTGGGGGCAATATGGTGGGGGTTGTGACTTCTCTACCTGTTCACTATATTCACTAAAAAGTCTACAGCGGGTCACTCATGTAACCTAGTAGTATTACTTGACCTGTGACTTGTTATGACAATATCACACCAAAAATTAGGAATGGTTTTATATGTCCTAACTGACCTACAGGAGTGGGTTCGTCTTTTAATCTGCTTTTTTTATAATAAAAAAACATAGGCAAGTCAATCTTTTAACTATGAACAGAGTTCTAGATATATTCTGTTAAATACTTGAAGACAATTTTATCATTGAAGACATTTACACATTGCATTAAAAAATTATATCACTTGCTCTACCTTTAGCAATTACGTGATTACCTAACAACTGCAGTTGCGTTTTAACACTTGCATAAATACTTTACATAAAATTATATTACCCTTCACTTCACACAAAAAAAACACAATAAAATACCTGTACACAAGACAATAAACATGGAAACACAAAATACTGGAAAAGAATCACATACCAAAATACCCTTTACATACACTTTCAAAGAAATTTTCACTTGAATAGTGAATGATAATATGTACCTACAAGACGTTTCCCTTTCCCGTAGATTATTACCTTATACAATTTAGCCAGCAAAGAAAGAAAATGTCGTTATGCAATGAACGTACGATTAATAATAACTCTTTTACTAATTATTGATTCTGAAGAATTGGAAATCGATTAAACAATAAATTGAAAACACACACTAAAAGAACAAATATTATCGTTAATAGAAAAATGAAAAAAAAAGGGTTTTACAATTCTTTACATGAATTAACTATCTGGCTTCCTTTTACGACTGCAATATTATAAAAGATTACGTTTAAATGATTTTAATATAATTTCTCGACTATCTACGTCTGTAAGTGAGGTGAATTCTATCTCTGTAGAATAATTCTTGCTTCTTTAAACAGTTCTTTTTTGGAGAATTACTAGTAAATTTTCCTCATTCACGACACGTCGTCTCGAAGAAATATTTCCATAGCTTGGAGCGGCGACGGCGACCCAGATCCTTTCAAGGTCCTTCGAATTTTATATAATCTGACTGCAATATCTCCGCGTAATGATTTTCTTACGTGGTAAGCCAAGACGAGAGACAAAAAAAGCTGGAAATAGAAAGAAATATTTCCTATAGCACATGCTTTCTACTTCAGTATACGTTCTTGAACGTTGAAATATATTATTTCCTCGTTGATAGAAAAATAATATAATTCTACGTAATGCGTTCATGTGAATTTATCAAAATACTCATGATTTAAAATTCGCAATTCTCTCATACATGGTATCGTTATTTTAACATGATGAAACGAATTACCTTTTTCAAGCTTCTTATCGTCGAAATACGGCGAATTCTCCTCTCCGTCCAGCACGAACAATTGCGGTGTGATGAGATCGGCGGTCGGCAGCAAAAGAGAGAGCTTTTCGTAGCGGTGCTTTGCGCTACTGCTGATATTTTCAAGGGTGATTTTTGATTGGCTGTCGTTCCATTCTACGTGAGTGCGTTCAGAAACTTTAGTAAATTCTCGCAAGGGATACCATTTACTGCTGGTGCAATCTCTTGCAATTCGGTAACACTATAATTGCATTTTGTCGTGTCTGGACGTTCTCGGGTGCTTCTCAAAAATCAATGGAACCGACATATGGGCGGTTACAGGGTCAATCAATGTTTTTTTTGGGGGGGGGGGATCCTTGATACCAAAAAATCGATTGACGGCAAAACGTCTGTTTGACCGTCCGTCTTCGTCTTTGTCAACGCTAGCGCCTCAACCGTTCAGCCGATTTTTTCCAAAATTAATATTCAGTGATTGATCTGATCCAACTTTGTGGTTTTAGGTGTTTCAAACGGATGTTTTGATTTTCGCGGGTACTTTGCATCAAAAACATTTGCAAAATCATCTCAAAAAACGTCTAAATTTTTAAATTAAATTGTGTTATCGAAATACGTAAAGGACGCTGATGATAATGGTACAGTCTCATGATCGTTGAAATGTCATATTTTTTGAAATTTGCAAAAGTTAAATAATTTTGGACGTCTTGCTACAACTATAATATTGAAGATAGAGATTTTTTCCTTAATGAAATCTGTTTTTTAAATACAGATCTTCAGATAGGTTCAAGTTCAATTTTTCAAAATTATGAGTAGTTTTCGTGTAATTATGCGGGAAAGATAAGCAATTTTAATTTTTTAAACTTTTTTTCTCAAAAATTACTCCAAATTTTTTCTTCATTTTTTCGAGAAGAACTTCTAACACCCATTGGACGCTTGAAATAATGGCGTGGATCTCATTTTCGTTGAACTCTCTGAATTTTTGAAAATTGGAAATTTATAATTAATGTTGTAGCACTGCTAGCTTTTGTTTTATTTTTCTTCTTTGTGCTATAATACAAGGAAGAAATGTATTGGAATCACTTCAACAATTGGATCTCGAATTTCTGTAGTACAATTTATGTTGAAGGTTTTTTTGTGCCGTAAAGATGCACATACGTTAGAATTAAAGTCTATTAGCGCTATTCCAAAGGTGTAAGATTGATCCAGGTGGAAAGGAGATACATGCAATTTTGTACCCTAAAATTGAAATGACTATGTAGATGGATGAAGAGATGGAAGTTGTGTAGTATTTGTAACTAAAATACTTATGTTATAATCGCTCTGTCGTGTAACAGTCACATCGCCCGCCTTCCACTTTTGAGTATATGTGTTTAAATCTGTTCACTTTACCGGCTAAGGTGACTCAGGACTTCAACTGATTGCTCTTAAGTGCTTCTCTTCTGATCAAAAAGTCCTAGAGTCCGAGTTCCGGAGATGGTTGGATTTTCAACTCTAGCTAGGTCGGAATCAACCGCTGTCTGGAAAAGAATTCTAGTCGCCGGCTGCTCTGATCGGTAGTTTTCGGTGATTTTTCCAATTCTAACTTGACGAATACCCGATCACTAAACTAACAAACGGACCACAAACGGCGCGCAATCTTCCTTCCTCTTCCTTATTCCATCTTCACCACTTACTTACAGTCTTACAATTACTTCCACTACAGTACCACACTTTTCAGCTTGTCCAGGAGGAACGATGATCCGCTTGTGGGAGATACCTTGCAAGCCGACGTGTAGGTCTGCCCTGGGGCTCGTCAACCAACGAGGGAAGATCACCGCCACTTCCCGTGATAAAAAGACGCACCATACTTTTGGCACCAGAAAAATGACTATAGCAATTAACGCACCCGGAAATACCAAATAATCAATCAATCCTACTTATTCCATGTGAAGTTTCTGGACAGGAAAACGAGTTCTTCACATTTTTTCTCAGGGTTCTTCCTGTTCTTTTGCCTTGTATTTCACAGTATTCTCCATCTTCATCACTTTCCTTGACATTCCTGCTATTATTTCCCATTCATTGCAGGGCTTAGACATTCAATTAGGCTTCATAGGGGGTGCAGCTGCAGTGGGATATGTAAAACTCTTCTGTGGGAGCCTCCTGTGCATCTCTCACAAGCGAAACATAGATGATGTACGGTCGTACGATGTAAAACGAAGTCTCGTCACTATCACTCCCTATTTGTAGGGGGCCTGTTTATTTTGCGAGCTCGCTTCTTTTACAATTAATATACATATTATACTCGTCAATGTGGAGTTCATACTTTCTCAGATTCAAACATTATTTTATTTCCATTTTATACCGAATCGGTTCAACATTGTAAACCTCTACAGAGCTGCAATAATGTAGGTCTAATAATACCTCAAATATGATAATTTAACAGTCGCAAAATGTATCACTGGATAATTTTATGTTACCTTATTTGCATTATAATTGACCCCTTTTCACTATTTCAAAACAAAGTAAAAGTGAAAACGATAAAAAATTCAAATAAAAACAAAATAAAACACTTTAAAATTATATAGTGGTAAATTTTTGACATTGGTAAATTTTATTTTATTGTGTTGTATTATTCGGACTACATTTTTGCAGCTGTGAAGAGGTCTTTCATGTTAGACGAAAGTTTTTATTACGTAATATATTAATAGTCGTTCAGTGAATCCATCAGCGTTACCATAAAATGTTAGGACGCTTGCGCGAGGCTACATGTAGTTCCTAATGAGTCATACGTAACTCAGTAACGGTGCCATCACTGTACGTGACACTAGCGGCATCAAACAGTGGCTTATTTTCCATAAAGAACATCGATAAAGAAATTCCATTTCCCAATATTCATTTTCCATAAAGAAAGTAAGTTTCGCACATAGAATGTTTGCAAAAATGTAACCCATAGTGTGGTACGTGTGTTTTTATTTCATTTTTATTATGCTGTCCTCTGCTGCTGGAAATGAAATGAGTTTCATATCAAAGACGATGGAGGAGTATTGGCATCCCTCTCGCAGCCCCAGTCGCTTCAGCCATTTCACCCCACACGTGTCGGATCCCGAGCGCCATAGCCGGAAAACTGCAAACCTCCTGCAAAAAATAAACACTTGTAAGCATTACAACTCTTGACGAGCATCTGCACTATGTGATCAAAAGTATCCGGACATCTGGCTGAAACGGACGTACAAGTTCGTGGCACCCTCCATCAGTAATGCTGGAAGACAATATGGTGTTGGCCCACCATTAGCCTTGATGACAGCGTTCACTCTCGCAGGCATACTTTCAATCTGCTGCTGGAAGATTTCTTGGGGAATGGCAGCCCATTCTTCACGGAATGCACTGAGGAGAGGTATCGATGTCGAGCGGTGAGGCCTGGCACGAAGTCGGCGTTCCAAGACATCCCAAAGGTCTTCTATACTACTCAAGTCGGGACTCTGTGCAGGCCAGTCCATTACAGGGATGTTATTGTCGTGGAACCCCTCCGCCACAGCCCGTGCAGTATGAACAGGTGCTCGATCGTGTTGGAATATGCAATCGCCATCCCCAAAGTGTTCTTCAACAGTGGGAAGCAAGAAGGTGCTTACAATATCAATGTAGGCCTATGCTGTGATAGTGCCACAACAAGGGGTCCAAGGCCCCTCCAAGAAAACACGCCTACACCATGACACCACCACCTCCGACTTTCACTATTGGCACCACCCAAGCTGGCAGATGACGTTCACCGGGCGTTTGCCATATCCACACACTGCCATCGAATTGCCACATTGTGTACCGTGATTCGTCACTCCACACAACGTTTTGCCACTGTTCAATCGTGTAATGTTTCCCCTCCTTACACCAAGCGAGGCGGCGTTTGGCATTTTCGTGCGTGATGTATGTCATATGAGCAGCCGCTCGACCATGGAATCCAAGGTTTCTCACCTCACGTTTAACTGTCATAGTGCTTGGAGTGGATGCTGATGCAGTTTGGAATTCCTGTGTGATGGTCTGGATAGACCCTCTTCAAATGTCGACTCTCTTTACGGCCCTCTTCAAATGTCGGCGGTCTCTGGCAGTTAACAGACGAGATCGGTCTGTACGCTTTTGTGCTGTACATGTCACTTCACGTTTCCACTTCACTATCACATCAGAAACAGTAGACCTAGGGATGTTTAGGAGCGTGGAAATCTCGCATACATACTTCTAATACAGGTGACACCCATTCTGCTATTGCACGATGTATAATGACGACTGAGGTCGCGGAGAATGCGTACCTGACGGTAGGCGGCAGCACAATGCACCTAAGATGAAAAGCATGTTTTGGGGGTGTCCGGATACTTTTGATCGCAGAGTGTGGTCATTTTATTGGATAATATCTGCTACAACTGAGTGAGTTCTCTCAAACGAGGTCTTCTTTGGATTGACGATTGATCTGCCGAGTGCTGAAGTCACGTGAGAGTTTCATATGGAGATCATATTGCATCATGCGTGGTGAGCGAACGACGCCATCTCCACCGGCGACACATGCGGAATCAAGTAATGACTTCTTTTCTCTGCAGTGGCTCGTTAGTACACTGCATATGCTGGGTGTATTAGCAAATTCTGACTCTAGAAAACGATGCCAAAGTCACGCAGGCAAGTTATTTGCGCGATGTTAGTTTAATACTAACAACCTGTAGCAGCTAAAACGCGGTTGAACGAAACCACACCAATTGGTTTTCCAAAGCCGTCTGCTAAAGAACGAATAAAATACTCTTATAATACTGCAATAAAATAAATAGTTTAACAAAAGCATTCTCCACGAATACTGCAATAACACAGCAAAGTACAAATTTCGTACATTTCTTTAAAAACTAAGAATATCAAAAACGTTACTGTACTATAACGCTGTAATATAACGCAAAACGTGAATAGTAAATATTTAATAGTGTTTGCATCTTTCTTTGAAACTTTCTGTTGCCATAACGTTAACTGTGTTTTTTTGGGGAGAGGATATTATTATAAAAAATATTATTATTATTATTATTATTATTATTATTATTATTATTATTATTATTATTATTATTATTATTATTATTATTAACTGTGTCGTAAGCAATTGAGAACTGGTATACAAACATTACGTGGTACACACAGTATAGGAATTGGCGAAATAACACAGACAAATATTTGCATTCTTCAGCGAAAATTGAAACCATTTTGTTGGTTTTCGATTTTCCCAAGTTCCTGCGTATCTAACGAAACCATAGAGATCTCTGGCCGGATCTCTGGCCGGAGACTGCCTAGTTTCCTTTCAATTTCTGCCCTATTATAAATTAGTAATCTACGTATTTTCGTTACATGCGGTTTTACCAATCAACCCTCACTATACGGACCGAAGTTTAAAATATTTCTCTTCAGAAAGCTCTGATCAATAGGGAGCTCAAAAAGCTGGTTGCGATACATTCGCCTCTGATGGTGAAGCTGTATGATACTTGCAGACACTTGTTTTTCCAACTTACTTACCCTGGTATTTCAAAAGTAATTTTAAAAATGGTACTAATGGTTGTAGTTTTAATGAACATACACAAGTATTGAGAAATGTTTTCTTTGGTTCACTTCTGTAGCATTTGAATGAATTCTACTCTTCTATTTGTCTTTGGCTTGAAGTTGCAACATATTTAACAGCTGTATCCGAGGAATGAATTACACAATGTCTTAGTAATTTTGGAATGAATATAATGAAATATTATGTAAAAATAATTTAGAAATTAATGGTATAAGAAGTGGTAAAATAATGTCGAAAAGAAAGGTGTCCATTCTCATCGCTCATAAAACACAAGTGTTCCCACATTTTAAGCACAATTACTAATTTTTGTCACCAAGAATATTTTCTTTTATTCATATTATTTCCCAATTGCAAAGGCGAAACCAATTAATTATTTTTTATTACAAACATGCCGAGGTGGTTCAGGGCATCCGATGATATGACTGCAATGCCTCACCGCGAGTTTCTCATGTTTCTAGTTCGGTCGGGGGCAGGATTTTTGACACTAGATACATCATTGCCACGTCGCACTCAGCCACAGCCTGGTGGAAAATTCTAGCGGACCTCTGCTCTGATCGGTAGATTTCCAGGGAGTCTCCGATTAATATCAGGGGAATGCTGGGGCAATGCCTAACAAACGGGCCTCGGACCGCACTCGATTTTTCCTTCCCCTTTTTGTCCTAATCTCACTACTTACATACACTTACATTTACATGCACCAAACTACCTCATGTTAGGAGGCTAGTCGAGAGCATAGAGCATATCTCAGGTGGAGTGATGCCCCGCTGGAGAGATTCCTGGGTTGGGAAACCCTCGCGAGCAAATTTGTAACGCGGCATCGGAACTCACTCCCCACCAGGATAACACTGCCTCCTCCGGTTATTAAAAAAGCATGCACTGAACTTACAGAGCTAGGTGTAGCAATTGACACACTTGGAAACACGAAATAATCAATAATGGTAATCACAGCTGGTGAAACAGTTAAATCGGAATCCTGATTTGATGAGCCACGAACCGGAACCGTCACATGAACAGAATGGAAGAGTTCATCGGAATGCGTGCGAGATCCGGAAAGTCGCTGAAACGATGGGAACCACATTTCCGACAATGTGATCGCGATCACTGTGAAGCACCCAGAGATAATGCAGACTACGTTTAATGGTTTCATTCGCAGCGACATGAGTGGAGATACGCATCGGATATGAAGTCGGGAGATCCGAATGACCACCACACGGTGGGAGCGATGCGGTGGCTATTAATGCTCTGAATCTGCGGATTGGCAAAGCAACGGGGCGGAGTATAAATTCAGCCGTGGGATCAGCGGATCACAAACAGGGTACGGGGGGACATAAAACTCCATTTCGCGCAATCATTCCTGCTGCCAGCGGTCAGGCGCGGACGTGTATGGCCTATCAATCCGCTACTTATAACAGTGTTCCAATTCCATACGCGGAACATCCATGTTGAAAAATAAATTGCCACTGCAGACTTTTAATTACACTATTCATGTACTCACAAGAAAGAAATATGAGGTCTATAATTTTCGTCAATTTCATGTGACTTGTTTCACAACTGATGACGTTTGCAAACACGGCGAATAAAATGAATGCGAATAAAATGAAGTGAACCTTCATGCATATCCTGTGTTTCCTATTCGTAAAATAATAGATAGCATATAAAAGTTGTAGTATCTCTCACGAAATAACGAGTTCTATTAATTTGTTACAGAAAACGTAAATCTTTTATGCTTATTGAAATAAAAATTAATTAAGAAGCAATCGATATGTTTCCTCTTTCACATGATTAAACAATCTACTTTCATGAAATCGTACAATGTTTCAATTCGAATCGAATTTTGCGCTTAATGGTGTCTTGAAGAGTTTTTAAAAATTGAAAATGTAAAATGAAGAGAGATGAATGTTCTGTTGTTGGTGATATGAAAATTACTGAATGAAATCACTCAACAATTTATTCCAAAAGTCCTGCAGTTATTCCAAAAGTATACAAAGAAGAAATTATAAATACCATGGGTAATAGTTGAATGTGATTAAAAATTAAACCAGAATTTGTCCCTTCAATGTTATGTAATTTTTATCGTACACACAAACATTCAATACAACCAAATGGAGTCTGTATTATTTATTCAGCCGTTGTCATTACAAAGGTTTTTGCAATGTATCACATTACACTCTCTTTAACGTCGGTAAAAGCAGCGTTCCTCTCACAAGAACCAAATTCCATCTCCCAAAAGATGTTCCGTCTCCCATAACCTGACAAAATAATTACATCACCTCTCATTACATCACCTCTCATTACATCACCTGTCACTCTACATCTTTCTATCCTCTTACCTTCAACTTCATGACATTAATAACAGTCGTCGTATAGGCACCCGGTGGGGATATCCTCGCTCAGAATTAGCGGAATGGTGTGCTCAGTTGCAGTTACTCGGCCTCTGTAGCGCATCCACCTGTAGTTTAATACAAATATATAGAAACACCCACCTGTAAAGTGGCAACCACTGATTCGGTTAAATAAAAAATTAAAAACCTGTCTTGTGTTCTGGGGAGTGGTCTCCTTCCCCTTCTTTTCCAACACGATATTTTGTGGAGGGCGTCATAAGCGACGCTCCATTTTTCTTAATGCTTTTTACATTTTGGCTATTTCTATAATCCACTGTTGACATTTATTGCTTTTATATTGTGGTGTGCCTGAGGATGCATTTTGTGAGTACTACTTATAAAACATTAAGAAAACTGACTCATTGGGTATTATGTCTTGTCTCGATGTGGACCACGTGTGGTACACAGCAAGATAAAAATGCATGATCAAATGAAAATCCGTATCACAGAAAGGTTATAAACAGCCGCTATGTTTTAAATTCTTCAACATGTCTTAAAGATTTTTTTACGCAAACCGAGTCAAACAATTTTTACGACATTTTTAATTTTTAAACATGATTTGATTCGCGCAATAAGGAAAAAATCAAGTATTTACCGCATTTACAATTGCTATGTTCAATTGGCCAACTCTGAACTGGAACTAAATCAAACATAAGCAAATGCAAATATTTTGCTGTAGTGACTCTTTTGGAAACATGATTTTAAAAATATAGTCTAATAATCAATGTAAAATTAGTTCGTTTTTTAAATACTACATGCAAATGCTATTCAACTAGAAATTAAAAGCAAAGACATATGAATTTTGTATTAAAGAGAGTCCAATGTAGATAAATGCACGCCGAGTTTAATAGAAAACTTAATAATCTTTATTTAGCAAAATCAATTGGACTAGCACCCAAATATTGAGTAAATTATTAATTTTACGGGATTTAAAGTAAGTGCGCCCGTCATATGAAACCACATTCTCTACGTCTCTCCAATTCTAGCGGTCCAATTGACAAGATCATTAAATTGAAGTTGTTTTGCAGCTTGCTGGCAGAGTTCACCCTGCTGTAGGCGATGGGGAGGCGAGGGTCTAGGCGTAATGAAATTCCATCGCGCTCACCCTGGAAGCCGAGGACCTGGTGTTCTGCTTCAGAGCCCGAGCGTTGTCCTGGCAGCCTCTTGTTTTCCTCCTCTCGCGCCACTTCAACCAGCCGCTCTTCATCGCCTCTAAACTGCTGGCACATGGACGCTCTTGAGGACTGTTTGGAGGAAGAGACACTGCACGTCCCAGGCAGAGAGAGTAAAAGATGCCATTCGTGCAAGTACGAGACGCCAATTTGTTGGATAATTATTAATTGATCGATCTAAGTATCAAGGTACATCAGGGGTGAGTTTGTGTAAGAGTAGACAATAGGGCAAGAAAGAAAAAGGAATGATCGCACGCGATCCGTTATCCATCTGCATTCTGCGCCGGTATTCAGCTGTCATTAACGAGAGAAACCACGAAAAACTTGGAAGCAGATCAGCCGTCCGATAGAAGCTAGTTTTAGCTATCTAGCTAGTGTTAATAAACCACCACTGTCGGGAGTCGAACCCCAGGACTGTCGGTCCGAAACAGTAGTAATACTGGATCTGAACTTAATCAGACGGTGGACAAATAATGGTATTTGAAAATACAAATAGGAATAAAAGCCTAGGCTTCCATGGCTGGAGACAATAAGAGATTTACTGAGAAAGTTTCTGGAAATGTTATGAAAAATTATAAACGAAATTTAGCAAATGACTTTATTGTTTAGTCAAAAACAGTAAAAAAAATTGTGTGTGACGTATGCGGGAGAAAATCATCTGCGCACGCTTTCTTGAGTTTAAACACCCCGTCCCAACAATTAAACTATTAATAGTTAAAAGACGAAAAAAGTTTTGTTAAAACATTAATAAAAATAATAATAATAATAATAATAATAATAATAATAATAATAATAATAATAATAATAATCGAGGATAATTTAGTTCCCGAGTTAAACTTATTTCTAATGGCAAACGAACTGCAGATTCGCCTTTAGGATAATTACATTGTTGCATACGCTCAAAGTAGTTTGTGAAGCATTTGTTCCTCTCTACAGCAGGTCCTGCAGAAACCAATGTCTGGAATGTTTAAATTTTTTCTTTGGACGACGAAAATCGCTCACCATGCATTTTATTTTTGATTGTTGGAAACCAAAAAAAAATATGTGAATATATTGTGATAATGAGACATATTTTCAAAATTTTGACTCGCGAAAAATTCAACCGTATGATGCGCCAAATGCGCTCAGACATTCTCATAGTGGAGAATTATTCGCCTACTTTGTTTATTTCTTCTTATCTCTCCGATGATTTCCAGCCAACAAATTGTGTGGAAGCAATCAGGGTTTTGTGTTTTTCGATTCTCTAATGCCACAGTTGATACATGTTCATTTACACCAAATAAACAGGCGAACAAATTGCACTGCGTAAGGGACATCTTTTGCTGATTTCAGCTCATCTTCAAATATCCAATTGGTAGATTTATTTTTAGTTTCGGGTTCTTAGGAATAAAGCCATGGTTATCACCAGGAAGTGTGTTAAATACTAAATTTGAACGTCCTCGGCTGTTTTCTTAAGCATTTCTTTGCAACAGTTTTCATGACGCTGTTTCAGTGATTCTGTCAAATTATGTGGAATCCAACGGCTTCCATACATTCCAAAGTTCATGCGAAATCATGTGCATTGCTTTCATTCTATTGCCTAAGGATGCTTGAATCTCTCGGTATGTCCCATGCCGATCTACATTAATCCGTTCTCGCACAGCGTCAACATTAGTTGGAACTCCGTCCTCAGGTTGCGGAGGTGGAATGGCTGCCGGACGATCGGACAAAGCGGAGAAAACATCACACGGGGATGTTTAATGAGCACGCGCTCTTCGTAATGACTTCAATAAGCAACTTTAAATGTTCCATAAGTTCTATGATCTCCACAATTTGAATTGAGCATTCTTGTTTTCATTGTCAGTTTTGTCTCATTTTCCAGCTATTGCATTCTTATAATTGGGAATTCACTGCTTTTTCCCTCCCTGGTTAAGATTCTTCATTTATTTTTCTGAAGCCTATGAAATATAGAACATGATTCTATCATGTAAAACCTGGGATTACATATATATTTTAAGACTTATTATTTCGTAAGAACTTCAATGGAAGCTTGCTAAGCAACATACAAACATTTGACTGTTTGGAATTAATCAGATATCATTGTTATCAATCATTATATAAATCACATAATTAATATTTGTATAAATTTTAACTAAAAATATTAGAATTGATAGCAAATAAACTGAAAAATACCTAAATTTTGAAATTTATTGACTAATTTGCCATGTAAACGTTATAAACGTTCTGTATTGAAACCCTTTGGTGCGCTCTAAATCATGTCTCATTTAATGTTCGTCTTTTTGTCCTGATGCAGTATTCTGTTCATTAGATATTTACATTTTGTAATATGAATCATGAATAGCTTTCAAGAAATACACAATTGTCGGGAAAGCAGAAGTACCATTCTATTGAAGTTTTTATTAGTCGTCAAATCTGGAAGTTCGAAGAGTAACCGTTAATTAACGAATTGACAGACTTCCTTTGCTGTGGACTGAGGGATCTGATGTTTGAATACCAAATGCTTTCATGTCCCAGTTCCGCTGGAACGTGGGCTCGAATGACCATTTGCGCTACAAATAAAGGGATGGAAATGTCAACACTGCTGACTGTGAACTTCAGTGAGAGCTTTCCTTTCCACCGACATTCCGCTGTGACCATAGTAGCGTAATTTTGAAACGTCTACACGATTTTGTTATCGATTTTCCTCGCTATTCCCAAACCAACATACGTTAATTCAATTATGCCTTATTTTCCGTGGCGAGGTGCAGGACATCAAGTGAGCTCTTCCCCCTTAGCATGCAAATTTCGCTATGCTCCTTTCATCATCCAGCAGCAAAAGATGGTGTCATTCGGTCGACGAAATAGGCGATTTGAATTTTGATCAAACGCTAGAGGATTTTTTACTTGCAGTAAATCTTCAACACGGGCTTTACTCCGAAGAAAGGAGTATGACGGACTTTTTCACCCTTAAAAATCCATAGTTTTGATCAGGTTTGAACCCGCAAACCTGGATTTAAAAAAATCCAATACGCCAACCGTTATCCCACCGAATCCGCAATTCGCTCCTTTTTGAATATCTGGATAGAACAGAATGGGAGTGGTAACGGATCTTTAAACAGTTATGTATTTCTTGAACTTGTATAAGTGAACATAATTTATCAGTGTTTTGAATAATTCATTATTATTTTAGAATAAATGCGAAATGTGTGAATACTTACTTTAAATTCGAAACCACTCATTGCATATGTTAACTCAGCTCTTACATAAAACTCAATGTAAATATCTTAATCTTTTCTTAAATCAGTTTTTAGGATCCGGATACATTCATTCATATTAGAGAAGATGGGGCACAATTTAATTAAAAAAGTTACCGAAAGTAGCTAACTTTCTGACAGTCTCCAAAGTTCGCACACGTCAGAATTGGTGCGAGTGTCACTGTAACTGGTTTGCGAAAACACCATTTCTTGTTTTGCAGTTGGAAGACGCTGTAAGACATGGATTTATGTGACAGTTCATGACCTTAGTATCAGAACTAAGAACTTCTAACTTGATGCTGAACAATGTGTAGATTTCTTTATATGTTTATTGAGATTTTAATGATTTTCTTAACATATTATTATTATTATTATTATTATTATTATTATTATTATTATTATTATTATTATTATTATTATCATTATTATCAATATATCGTACCTTGTGTCTAGTTCTCTCTTTCTCACATTCTTTCTTTCTTTCTCTCCATTCCTCTCTTTTTTCCCTCTCTCTTTCTTCCTATCTTTCTTCTCTCTTTCTCCCCCTCTCTCTTCCTCCCCCTCTCTTTCTCCTTCTCCCCCTTTCTCTCCTCTCTCTTTCTCCCTTTCTCTTTCACTCGAAGACTCGAACTCAGGTGTACCGAGTTGCCTGGCCATGCGCCTTACCGCTGCACCACGCAACCGCTCTAGTGTACCAACTTGGGCGGACACTTGCAAAGGTAATTGTTTCGTCCATTATTTCCAACGCACAATTTTCGAAAATTCAGAGATATTAACGAAAATGAGGCCCACCATTATTTTAAATGCCCCTTGGTTATCCGTGGAAAACATTTAAGCAAAACTTTGGAGCGGTTTTTGAATTATTTAAAATAAATTTTATTAACTCTATGTATAAATTAAGCAAAAATACTCATTCTCTTTAAAAAATGTACATAATATTTTTAACGAGTTAATTTTTTGAACATATTTTGTGAAGGCAAAAATCTATCTACATTTTTTAGTTTTGAAATGAAGAGAAAATGTGCTCATGCATGTAAACAGAATGAATGCCTCAAGAGTTCCACGAGCCATGTATAATTATATCCGACAAGGAAGAAATGGTCGACCACCAAAGAGTCAGAAAGATTTAGTAGGTGCAACAGGCAATATTGCCTTAGCATGAGGAAGAAGTATGTGTTGTTGTATCACTAGCGTGAAGTTAAATAAATAAAAAATAAATAAAATAATATTTAATCGAAAAATGTGTAACTATTTTTGAGAAATTTTTTCTTAATAAAAGTTACAATATTTCTTTTTATAAACAGTCCAAATTACATTTATTAAAACACAATTGATTATGCCACTGAAAGTAGTATCTTGTACAAAATAGCATGGCACAAGATACTACTTTCAATGGAATAATAATTTGTGTTTTAATAAATGTAGTTTGGACTGTCTATAAAAAGAAATATTGGCACTTTTATTAAGAAAAAACGTAGTAAGCAGACAGCCTATGTTTCATCTTTATCTTTGAGAAAATTTTAAAGATATTGATGCTTTATTTAAACTCAAAATAAACTTTATTTAAACTCAACTATGCCCTCAAAAATCAAAATATCCGTTTGAAACTCGCAAAGTCTCGAGTTCGTTCAGCTGAAACGCCGAAAATCAATTTTGGAGAAAATCGACTGGACAGTCTAGGCGCTAGCGTTGACCACAGACGGACAAACAGATGGAGAAACGTTTTGCCATTAATCGATTTTTCGGTTTCAAGGACCCACAAAACGGATTATGACTGCACAACAAATTAAAAGAAGTAATTTACTATATACTCGTACATCGGGACAAGATTCATACACTTTTTCGTTACCAGGGCCCGACAATAACTGTTTTGTGTCGAAAATTCTCCGTTTTCCGGCACACGATACAATACTTTCTCTTCATACCAAATAAGGCGAGAAAGTAAAAAAGAGCATCACTTAACGTTCACGTGATGAAGCTATATTTAAGCCATCTCAAAATTTGCTGAATGAATCCAGATGAGATTTTGAATGATAAGAAGAAGTACGTGCACTATTCTCTAGAAATCTGTGAAACTATAGCTATATGTCTTATTCTCTGCCAAAAAGGGTATTTTTTTCTGAATTCAAAAGAACAGTGAGAAATTTATTTCACGAATGTTAACGCCATGACTTAAATGATTAATATCTTAAATGCTGACTTAGGAAGATCCGGCTTCTTTTACTCCATTAATTTTAAAAACAATTATTAAAGTAAAACTATTTATTTATTTATACATTCATTCACCCATTCATTCATTAATGGGCGTTCGGCTCATCAGATTTATAATGATCTCACTCAGCACGTTTCTGTCATTAGCCAACCGTGGCGCAAAGGGATCAAGCCAGACAAATTTCTGAATTCTGGAAGCTGTTCATTGAAATACATTTCTATCTGCATGAGGAACGTGGGAGCCTTTGGAATACGTTTGCGTGGGCGCTCTCTAAATTCCTATTTCTGATTTATTCCGAACGGCTGACTGCGTCGCCGGCTCTCCGCAGGGCCGCATTCAGAGCCGTCGGGCAGCGCGGCGCGGCGCGGCATGGCGCGGCGGCCAGGCGTTAACGCGTCGCGGCGAGGCGGGCGGGGCTCTGTGCTTGGCGCGGGGCGGGGATGGGGATGAAGAGGAGCCGGGCGGGGTGGGGGTCGGGGGCGGGGCGGGGATTGGGGCGGGGAGCAGGCGTTAACGCGTCGGGGCGAGGTGGGGCAGGGGGCAGGGCGGGGACGTGGGGTGAGACGCGGGTCGGGACGCGCGTCGGGGGCGGGGCGAGGGGCGGAGGGGCGAGGGGGCGGGGGCGGGGACCGGGCGGCGCGGCACAGCACGGCGGCCAGGCATTAACAAGTCGCGGCGAGGCGGAGTGCGGCAGAGCGCGGAGGGGGTGAGGGGCGGGGCGGGAGCAGGGAGGGGGAGGGGTGGGCGGAGGGTGTGGAGCGGGACGGGGCGGGGGTAGGGGCGGGGTGGGGCGCGCAGCGGATGGCGCTGCAAATTAGCGGGCGGACGGCGGCCTTTATTCGAGGTCCCCCGCCGCCCTAATCCGCGCTACGCGTTGCCAGCGTTCCCATAGCGACGCGCGTACGCCGGCCACACTGGACAAACTGGGCCAGTGGGCGCGCAATAAATAAATACATAAAAATAAATAAATAATAAATTAATTAAATAATTAAATAAAGTAATAAATAAATAAATACAGAAAGTAAGAAATACATAAATAAGTAGATGAATAAGAGTATAAGTGGGTACATTGAAATATACCAAATAGTTCGAGGGAAAAATCCAATGTGAATTTGGTGTTACAGTAAATCATTTTGGCTTTAGAACCCGGAGGTGATAATAAAGAGTAATATTTCATATTTACAAATGGGTAATATGGTGGCCCATGTTTGTCTTGACGACAATCACACGTAAATATTACGACGTAAATTTTAGGGTTCGTGTGAGTTCGGGACTGAAAGGGATGATGAGTATTAGACGTTGAATACTTATGCTAGAGACTGAATACAGACATTTATGATTTGGAACATTTATGATTTTAGGATATATTTTTTTTAAATTATATTTCGTCAGATGGAGTAATCAAGAAGGTATACGTCATTCTAAATTATCGGACTTCCAGAGCAAGAATAGAATATTCTTGGTAGACATTTCGCGCGATGGAATTTCTTCTCAACGTCATTGCAAGATGCATCTCAGCGAACAACAAACGCCGCGAAGAAAACCGTGATGTCAAAATCAAGAAATGTTTGCCAAGAACTACTATTCTGTGGTTACGGGAGAAAAGTTCTTAATGACTTCTTGGCTGTCCGAATGACGCCACGTAGTGGGCTGAGATGCCGAAGTTTCGCCTGTCATGCCACAGGCTTCTTCAGGGCAGTTAAGCGGTGGAAGCCTGCGACATAACAAGCAAAACGTCGGCCTCTCAGCCCACTACGCGGCGTCACTCGGACAGTCAAGAAGTCATTGACACGAACCGTGGAAGCTTACGTGTATAAAAGTTCTTAAGTGAAAAGTCTAAGTTTGGAGAAAACAAGGGTTTATTTATTGCGCCGTATTAAGCCGACTAAACTATATTTTCAAACACTTTTTCGTCATTAAGGAGGCAACATTAATTCGGTTGTTTTACTGAAATGAAATATAGATACTTCTTGTAGTTTCAGTACTTAAACCAATTTCGTCAAAAATTGACACAACGTTTACTCCATGACTATAGTATGATCGATGTATTTCAAAGGCCTTAATAAATTAAATAAATCTTAAATAATTAAATCCCGCAAATCAATTATTTTAGATAGAATAAATTTTCAGAGTGCACCCAATCTCTACAAATGGGTTGACGACAGGTTTGCTGCCGACATGTTTTTTAAAAACCCTTCTTTTTAGAAAACTGCAAAAGTTCAAAAAATTTTAGGTGTCTTCCTACAACTAAAATATTAATAACAGAGATCTCTTCCCTTAAAATATGTTTGTTTTAAATTTGAGTACGTACTACATTTAAAATAAGGTCATGTACAATTTTTCGAAAAGTTTAGTACTTTCCCGTAATATTTCATGAAAAGACGGGTGAGAAAGTATGTGCTATTTTAACACCACTAGTTTCTTCGGTAGAAATGCTTGTCTGGAGACCATGCCTTCGGTGTCCTTTCGGTTTGATTGATTTTTTTTCCTGTTTCCGGGCGCGTCAACTGCTTTGCTCACTAGTCCCGTTAGTGAAGTGCATGTTTTTTTCTTCAGGAGATGGCGGTGATTTTCCCCCGCTTGATGGCGAGATCCGGCGTCGACCTACCGTCGGCTTGTGGGGTTTCCCCCTAACCAGGACTCCCCCACCAACGGGGCACCGCCCCAGCCGGGACAAGCTCTAAGCTCCCGACCGGTCTCCCAGAATGTGGTAGTGTAGTGCATGTTAGTGTAAGTGTGTGTGTAAGGGGAGAGGATAGGACAAGGAAGAGGAAGGACAGATCGCGCGCGGTCCGTAGCCCGTTTGTTAGGGTACTGCTCTGGCATTCGCCTGGTGTTGATCGGAGAAACCACGATCAGAGCAGCCGGCCGCTAGAATTCTCCTCCAGACAGCGACTGAATGTCCTTTCGGCCCACTATGGCGGTGCTGGTGGAGGCGGCGACGGCCCACGTTTCTGAACCTCATTAGGAGGCGCTGCGTGGCGCCGAGGGCTTCGGGGTCTCGGCTGGCGCGCAGGGTGAGGCGGCGTGCGGGCAGGCGGGGTCCTGCAGAGCAGGGTCCATGCCAATTCGCCCCTTGGCCCAGGAGACTGGGCCTCCGTGGGGGTCGCGTTACAAGCTCGCACTCTGGTGCGGAGTGTTCGTACGCGCTTGACTACTTTATGTAGCAGTAAAGGAGTTCGTACTTTTGTAATTTCTATCCGATTGCTTCAATCTATTTGGTAAAGTATATGCCATTCTCCAATCGTCCTATCAGTCAAATATGTTTGGACCGAGAGCGGTGGCTCAGTGCATCAACTTAGTGCCCCTTGACCGGGAGGTCCTAGGTTCGAGTCCCGACATTGACCACGTTTTCGACACTAGATTTTCAGCTAGGTCGAATTCTGTCGCTGTCTGGAGGAGAATGCTAGCGTCCGGCTGCTCTGATCGGTAGTTTCCCGTGGTTTCTTCGATCAACACCAGGCAAATGCCGGAGCAGAACCCCAACAAACGGGCCACGGACCGCGCGCAATCTTTCCTTCCTCTTCCTCGTCTTATCCTCACCCCTTAAACAGACACACACTACACTAACACACATTCCGGGAGACCGGTCGGGGAGTTAGAACTTGTCCCGGCTAGGGCAGTTCTATAGAAAGAGTGAATATAAATATTATTTGGCATCAAATAATCGCAAATGTATGAGCAGATCTAAATAAATAATTAGAAATAAAATGTTAAAGTTCTTTTCAAATGTGACGTAGTGAAGTATCGAGAATGAGAATCGAAAAAGGTGTTCTGGGGTAAAAGAAAACTGTGACGGCGGATGGTTGGTAGCGGTGTCAAACGCGACAACAGTTAATGGCTGCAAGGAAGGTTTTAACGTAGGTGTAAGTCTGTAATTCTCTAATAACGAGCGTAATAAGCCATCATAAAGGATATTATTTCATGAAAAGTGAAACTTGATGTGCAAATCAATAAGCTAATTATTTAGATGTGTTTTTTTTATTTTAAAATTATTATTTGTGATATCTTGTATTCATCACTTGCAATCAAATGTTGCTGTAATGTTATTTAATTTATCGAAACAAGCGCAGCAATTCATCTACCAGGATCTAATGATGCAATCAAGTTCGAATATATTTCTGCAAATATAATTTCGCCCAGTAGCAAATATCAATGCTCCACGTACTATCTACAACGAGAATCTCAAGGACAACGGATAAAAGGATCGGAATGAACATGTGAATTGCTGCGAATGGGGCGTATCAAGACCGTAAAGTTTTCGAAGATAAAGGAACTTTGGGCGATGGAGCTAAGTGTGTGCCCACATCTCAAGAACATCCTTCGAATGTGCAGTCTCAATGAGGCTTTCAGGCGAATTTCTCCGAATCTTACAGCGCTGGCTTCTGTCTAGATAGCGAGTGCTTGGGTAAGCTGCAAAAGGTAAAAGCCAAATAGCACGTTTTGTACGGGTCTTCATTCAGTGAGAAACTACCTCCTACTTTACCGGGAGCGGTGGCTCCGTGCATCAATTGATATCACTGCAGCACCTTTGACCGGGAGGTCCTAGGTTCGAATTCCGACGGCGGAGCCAGGATTTTTGACACTGGATTTTCAGCTAGGTAGAGTTCAATCGCTGTGCTCTGAACGATAGTTTTCCGCTGTTTCTCCGATCAACACCAGACGAATGCCGGAGCAGTACCCTAACAAACGGGCCACGAACCACGCGCGATATTTCCTTCCTGTTCTATGTCCTATCCTCACCCCTTACACACACACACTAACATGCACTACATTCCCACACATGTCGGGAGATCGGTCGGGGACTTAGAACTTGTCCTGACTGGGGCGGTGCTCCGCTGGTGGGAGATATCTGGTTGGGGAAATCCCCGCTAGTCGACGGTAGGTCGACGCCGGATCTCGCCATCCAGTGTGGGAAGATCACCGCCACCTCTCGATGAAATAACAAAGCTGCTGAAGCTCTTACTGCTAGAGACTAACTGAAATGAACGTTTTTTGCACACTCACCTCTAAAGTTGCATTTTATGATCAATTTATTGTCCATTAAGTAGTACCTTACCTCTAGGGTAATAAAATCCTTTTTTTCTATACCATTATAAACGACCTTTTCTGTATCAAGAAATCATTCATAAAAATAGATTTTATGGCACAGCTCGTCCTTCCTACCTGTACTTCCTGGTCGACTTTCCTGCGTGCCGTCATAATACCAACATCCATGTTGCTAACTGGTAAATAGATTTTGAAATTTGATTCCAGAGTTAATTTTGGTGCTTTGATAAATATTGTTATACAAAATATAGCGTATTTAAATTGTTAATGACTAGTGTCTTGCAGAATTAAATAAGCTGCTGAACAAAACTACACCAAATTTTTCAGAAACTAGAATGTACACTGCTGAAAAACAACTAAGCGTAGAACTCACGTAGGATACGGCAATAAATTAAATATATTAACAATTACAGAATTCACTAATATTTCAATAACATGTTTGCTAATAAAACTGAATTCAACATTTAACCGACGTCGATACTACAAAAAGTAGTGCATCAATGGCTACTAAAATATTCATGAGTATAGTCGCAGTGTACTTTTAAAGTTTGATGAAGATTGATACAGCGAAATATGCGTAAAATAAATAATTTAAATAATATATTTGTAGATGCAACAGGTTCATTATTTTCGCCTGTCGTGAAGAGCAGATTGGTTCCTTATTCCTCCGGTGGCCAGTAGCGGTCAGCAGAACTGGTGCCTAAAAGTTCGCTAGAAGCCAGTAGCAATGTGTAAGATAAAAATGTTTAATATAATAGCAAAAAAGAAATAAAATTGTAGTATTTTATTAAATTTGAAACAATAACCTTAAAAATAATAATCTTGAAAACCGTGCTTTATATAATTCTTTTTTCTCTTTCACTAGGATTGTATATGATAAAAACGTGGGCAACACGAAGTATTTTGCTAGTATTACTTTTATACAATACATTTGTTCTTTACATACTTCAAAGAATATCAAAATAGGTGTTTTTCTATAAAGGAACATGTGAATAGCAAATAGAGTCGAACCTCGATAACTCGATTTTTTAAATGCCGAAGCAAGTTTCCATTCCCGACCGCGTTATACGTATTTAAGTGTAAGACTGTGTCGTTAACTTGAAATTTGATAACACGAATTTCTCGCTAACTTGAAAAAATATCATCTTCCCCCAAGTGAAAATCATATTTTTAAGTCGAAGAAACTGAAAAGGTTTGTTTCCACGTCTCGAAATCCAGACCCTCCGAGTCAATTCCCACGGGACACTGACCATCCTACAGACAAAGAAATTTTAGATTCCATGATAGCAGAAGAAGGGTTTTCGGCAAAGGAAGAAGAAATAGTATAGATGCATGATTCTAAACCACCTTTTGCCCCACAGTCTCTGAAGGGATTAGATACTTCCGGTGGTATGTTCAACGTCATATTTCAGTTTGTTAGGACATTTCAGCGCAGTGAATTCACTAGAAAACTTTGTGGAACAAAGACTAATGCAAAACAAGAAATAGAAAAAAATTGACATTTTTTAGTCCCTAAAATTTTGAATTCAAAACCCTAGCAATACCAGGTAGAACTGATTTAAATAAAGTTATTTTTAAAATCCTTTGTTACTTTTATCATTTATTTCAGCATATTTTGTATCTGACAATAAATGCTTATTATTCTATAACTGATGAGCATCAGTTTTATGATTTAACAATAATAGTTAACCTATTTTAAAAAATTATGTTTTATAGAAAATATTATTTTGATATCTCGATTGATTGAGTTTTTTTTTTTTAATAGTTTTTATTTCCTTGTTCGACATTATTATGCCTTTCAAGGGTTTTTATGATACATAGTATACAATTTTGTGTAATTACATTTCATCATGCTTGAACAATGGTAGAAGACTAATATTTACAATATAAACAGTAACAACTAAGGATACCCAGGAAGGGTCCTTCAGAAAAATACATACAATATTTGAATTAGAAACATAAATATTTAATTTAGAAATGTTGGAACCTGCTTTACAGCTAATTAAGGAGGATGTAGTAGGTCTTTAGAATATCTTGATTTTATTCGTGGAAAAAGATTGGCTGATTTACCTCGAGTGTACAAAGGAGTGGCTGGGCAAGATGAAAGAGAAGAGTAGAAATTAGAAGAAAGTTTTAGAATCCAAGTTTTCAGAGGTTCTATAGATAGTTCTTTTAAAATTTGATCATTTCTGATATACCATGGAGCTTTTAAAACATTTCTTAAAAATTTAGTTTGCAGTACTTCCAGTTTTTGAAGGTTGTTTTTAGCAGCACCTCCCCAAATTGGGCAGGCGTAGGTCAGTGAAGGTCGTATAATGTATTTAAATATTATTAATGCTGATTCTATTGATAATTTTGATTTTCTATTTATGAATGGATACAATTTTAGTATTTTTATATGTGTGTTATTAGCTATTGATGTAATGTGGTTTTTCCAGGTTAATTTGGTATCTATTTGAAGTCCAAGATATTTAACAGGAGTGTCATTTGGGAGCCATTTAACTGCATGGTTATTAATTATTAAGGGATATGTGGGATGAATCCGTTTTAAGGAGAAAATTTTTGCTTGAGATTTTTGGTGATTTATTTTTATTTGCCAATCATTGAACCAAGACATGAGGAGATTTAGGTCATCTTGGAGATTGTCTCTACCTAGAAGAAGATCACTATGAGTGGTAAATATTGTGTCGTCTGCAAATAAGGCAATTTCTGAGTGTAAGAGGTAAGGCATATCAGAAATAAAAACATTAAAGAGCATAGGTGATAAAGGAGATCCTTGGGGAAGTCCAGCTTGTATATTGTGATCAGTTGAGAGAGTGTTGTTTATTTGAACTTTGAATCTTCGATTAACTAAAAACGATTTTATTATGTTTTGTAAGTAATTTGGAAAACCAATATTTCTCAATTTAAAATGTAATCCATCATGCCAGATTTTATCAAATGCTTTTTTTTACATCTAGAAATATAGCAAGAGTATGACGTAATTTTTGGAAATTGGTGGCAATATAGTCTGTTAAACGTAACAATTGATGCGTAGTAGAATGGTTATGTCTGAAACCAAATTGACTACTAGGAAGAATATTATTTTGATTTAAAAATTTATTAATCCTTGTTAAAATTGCCCTTTCAAAGATTTTTGAAAAATTTGGCAGCAAACTAATTGGTCTGAAATTTTCAGGTTCAGTTTGATCTGTGTTGGGTTTAGGAATTGGCAGGATAAGTGCAGTTTTCCAGGAGTTTGGAAAGTAGTCGAGTCTAAAACATGCATTATATATAGCTGTTAGTGAACTGAGGATGGGATATGGTAAATGTTTAATTACAATATTAGGAATTAAATCTAAGCCTGGTGATTTCTTGTTTTTAAGTTTGGAAATTATGTATTTGACTTCAGATGGGGAAATAAACTTAATTCTTTCAGGAACTGTATGAAGTGGTTTGGCTAATGATTGGACTATGTTTTGGGTAAAGGAAATGTTAGAAAGGAGGTTATTAGTAAAAGAGAGTTCAAAATGATTTGCCAATAGTTCTGCTTTTTCAGAATCAGTAGTTGCTAATGTGTTGTTATTATTATTTTTTAATGTGAGTAATTGTTTTTTCTCATTTGTTATATTTTTAATTGCAGACCAGAGGGAAGCAGAGTTAGGTTGAAGCTGGGATATATAGTTTCTAAATTTAGAAAACCTGTATTGTTCTAGTTTATTCTTAACTTCATGAGTAAGGCGATTTAAGGTAGTTTTAATATCAGGATCTCGAGTGATTTGCCACCTTCTACGAGTTACATGCTTGAGAGCAATTAAATTTAATATTTCTTTTGGTAGGACAGGTGTGACTGATTTGTTAGAATTATTACTTGTCTTTGTTGATAATTTAATAGCTTGTAATATATTTCTTTGTATTTTTAAAATTTCAGCATCTACATCAAATGGAGTATGGAGAGAAGTAGGATAATTATTTGTTTGAAGCATACATGACTGGAAAAGTTTCCAATTTACTTTACCTTTAATTAGGGAATTAGAATGTGTCTGCTGTGGAATAACATTATTAAAGTTAATTAATACAGGATTGTGATCCGAGTTTAATGCTGGTATGCAGTATTGTGTGAGTGGGAAGTTTAAATTTTGTGAGACTGCAATGTCCAGAATATCTGGAGAAATGGTATTATTATATGAATAATGGGTAGGTTGAGAAGGGACATGAATTGTCCAGTTATTCATAGTTGCTAGATTAAATAATAATATACCTTGAGGGGTAGTCGTTTTACATCCCCATGCTTGGTGTTTTGCATTGAGATCTCCAATTAGTAATACTTTATCATTATTATTGAAGAGTAGTTCCAGGGTGTTTTTAGGTATTTTTTTATTTGGGGGTTTGTAAGCTACTATTATTGTTAATTTTCCGACTGATAAAATTATTGTTATTGCTGTTATTTCTAATTCCTTGGAGGTAGGTACAAATATTTGTGAATGTTTGATTTTTCTTTTGATTACTATTGCTACCCCACCCCCACCATGTAAAGAAGCTCTATCTTCTCTGTATGTGATATAATTTGGAATGTTAACTTTTTTAGCATTGTTTAGATGTGTTTCCGTAATACACGCTATGTCAATTTTTTGGTCATTTAGGAAATGTTTGAATTCATTTATTTGCCGAAATAGTCCGTTGGCATTCCAATTTAATAATTTTATTTTATGGTGATCCATTATTGATTATTCTTGGGAGTACTTCTATTATTAATTGCTGAATTTGTGGAATTAATATATTTAAAATCTGAGTTGTTAAACTTGGAATATATTTATTAAAATTTATTGTTGTAGGTGGGGATGGAACAAAGTTATTTTCAAGATACGTTTGTGAATTTCTTGAGAGTGATGGTAGACGAGGGAAATTCTGTAAATTATTAATCAAAGGAGGAGTAGAAGTAGGGGAGGGTGGAGTTTTGGAATTTCTAGTTGGTCTTTGGTAGTATTGATGTTGCTTTTGAAGGGGGTTGAAAATTAAAGGATTTTGAACTGTATTTCCAATTAGATTTGAACTAGATTTTGAATTACTATTTTTGAAGAATCTACATCCTCTATAATTCGCTGTGTGATTTTCAAGACAGTTCACACATTGAGGTAGAGAATTTTTAGGTTTTTTACATTTAGTATAATGATGTTTTTCTATACATCTAACACATCTTGGTTCCAGTTATCAGTTTGCTTGTGTATGATTAAATAACTGACAATTTTTACATTGAATTGGTGAGATTTTGTTTCGAAATTTGACTTTTACAACACTATTGAATAATTTTCTTAATTTGATTATCTCCCTACTTTGATCACTGTCTAAGAGTTCCACTGCACACATTTCTAAGGCTTCTCTTTTTTTACCAAAGTGTCTGTAAACAGTATTTACTGAGAATGTTTGACCTAATTCTAACTTAATTTCTTCGATAGTATACGAAGTTGGTATGTCGTAAATAATAGCTGAAAGTACTCTTTTTGTTGGATCCCTATAAGTAAAATAATGAATGTTATTTTGGTCACAATGCTTTCTGTATTTTCTGTAGTCTTCTATTGTTTGGAAAAATATAGAAACATAGTCGTTTTTAATTTTAGTACTAAACTCATTATTTACTATTTGCTTAATTTCTAAGATAAATGAATTGAAATTTCTTAGGGTGGCTGAAGTTTTACTAATATTTATTGGGGGTATTTTTGCTGGTTCTAAATTCGGAATAGTACTATCAGATTCATCTGTAACTTCATGGAGTACTTGAAACGGGTTATCAGTGGGAATATTATATACGGGAGGTAAATCTTGCGAACTGGCACTTTCTTCACTGCTCATACCTCGTTTACGTTTTGAACTATTATAATCACTTTGATGAGAACTTTCACTTAGATGAGATGCACTAATTTGAGTAGGATTTTGTGACTCACTTGGGACGTCCATTGGATTGTGAGAAGTACTTTGCTGAAGTAGCCGTTGAAGTTCCTGCGACTGTTGTCTTAGAAATAGTATTTCATGTTCCAAGGCTTGAATTTTTGCTTCTGGAGATGTGATTGCGTCGGTATTGTAATTAGGATTTTGAACCATGTTTAAATTTAAGTCGTTGCAGTTTGGAATAGGAACGCACTGGTGAGCAGTTAAAAGCGCCGACGAGATGGCCTCGGGTAACGATGGAGGGGGCTCCATCTTGGGAGACCCAAGGTTCGCCCCTCCTATCAGTACAAGGCGTTGGCGATTTACCTGATAATCCGGCAATTATTGATGGCTCACAGAAATAAGTTGGTCCACCTCCCAGCACGCACTCCCCACTTACAACTGACACGATTGTAGTTTAGCTTCCACTAGCTCGGAAACACAACACTTTATAAAACTGGCACTGGTAACGGTAGCAGAGCTCGACCTCAGAACGTCTGCACTGCTCGGCGTCACAGACCGTACTC
>BLKR01006679.1:0-52480 GCA_011170035.1 Teleogryllus occipitalis | reverse complement strand
TTGTACCTGGTATAAAATCTTCTCTTGTTCCTACATGAACCACAACTAACCTCCTTCCCTCTGGTGGTCTTTTAATTACTCTTTACTGGTGCCTTTAATGGTAGTTGCCACGAATAAGTAGTTGAACCTAATGAAAATGATATTTTTGTCTCATAATTTTTACAAATAAGTAATATACATTTAATATATATATATTTTCAGTAATATACATTATCAAAGGGCTCTTTTACCATTCATATAGATCCATGTCTCATCAAGGTACACTACAGTCTTTGGGTTTTGACTTCTCTTATTTTTCATATAGTCTGCCACAAAATATAACCTCTTTACAATTATTTAATTTGACTCACAAATACGAATATTTGGGTCTCCTTTCCTCCATGCTAAACAATTTCCTTAATAATTCAGTACAATGTTGTGCATGACCCTCTGAATGAAAAAAATATACTTTTCCTTCACGTACTGCCAAACATCTGTAAGTGAGAGCCTTCTGCCTGTTGCAAATGAATAGGTCTTTAGAAAGTCTTCAAAAAGTGAGCCACATAGTTCATCATTACTCTAAATATAAAATATCTTACCATTATCAGCTTCCTGGTAAATATATCTGCTAATAGCTTCTCTTGCAAATCCATCAGCTGAATCTCTCACGGTCGTGAACGCTACCTCTTCTTACTTTTAATAGATTTTCCTGCCTTATAATCCCTAATAACGTTTGCCAGAGTTGTATAAGCTCTGTAATATATGAATATATTTCAATAAAATAATTATGATTCACACACACATGTTCATTGTGAAGACGTTCTTGAGGCATGCAATAAAGTTAATAATTATTGTGACATTGATGGCTTACCCCCACAATTACAGCTACCTTTGCAATGACACTGCTCTCAGGAAGTTTCACTTCTTTACGAGAATTCTTCTCGCTCTTGTACTTATAAACATTAAGAAGGACCTGCCTTTCACCACTCGATAAAATCCACTTCCCCTTCTGCTTCACTGGAGAGTTATTTCTGGAATTACCTGACATTTCTAAAAATGTCAAGCCCAGCGCACAATAAGATTTTCCTTAGGAAACAATTCGCGCACTGAAATCGCAAAAAATGGCTTTTTTAGCACGCAAGTGCGGGATGCGGCTCACTCGCATAAGCTCACAATCTCCACACGTTTTGCTGGTTGAAACCGTTGAAGTTGGCACAAATTCATTTCGCTCGCATGCATGCCAGTCTCCAGCCAAAAAAATGTCCCTGGCAGCTGTACTTCCATTACGTTGGGAATTTACGTTGGGGTTGGCACCTACTTTCTCCAACTTAAATGGTAATCAAAAGTCCCTAAGTCAATGTAGTATGTATGGCGGGTGGTTTACGGGAGGTTGGTATTGCCAAGCTCTCTGGGTCACATCTTACGTGGAATAAATCTTAGCTTGTGTTTGAGGTGAATATGAAGGTGAATAATATTGAATACGAATGGTTAATGATTGCGAATTGAATAATATCTCTGAGTGGTGATTTGACAAACCAATCATACTACAATCACGTAATGAAGAAACTCATGTCTTACGACCCGACTCCGCAGCCCACGGCTCCGTGAACTTGGCTTCAAGCTGGTGTTTAGCTGTATGCTTGTACTTTTTAGTTTTGTTGTATACTTGTATTTTTCACCTACGTTTTGGTGTTTAGTTGTGGTGGGCCAACAAAATTCGGTTCCATCGAATGACGGAAAAGTAATTTCCAAACTTCAGAACATTAATATACAAAAAACCATAAGATATGCATATACATTAATTAAAACTAAGTTGAATAGCTCCATATTGAAACATTACTTGCATAATTTGATGTGGAATCTCCGTGACAGATATGATTAACGACCGCGCACGTGGTTTTCATTTGCAGTGGGTACTCAAGTTTCTGTGTCATTTATACAATAAGACAATTGACGGTTATAAATTTCATACAAAACAAAGAAGAACTTCGTTTCGAAATGCATTCCAGCATTCTGCAAAGAGCACTATTGTTTGGATAGATTTTCCACAGATAAAATTATTTTACTTCGAAAACTTCACAACTTTGGAATATATTGCAATAATGAAAAATCTTCTTACCCACACTCGTATTCACAACAACGCTCGAAGAAAGTTACAGCTAATGGGAAAACCATTCCAAGCCCCTGCGGCATCAAGGTAGGCGCCACCTTTGCTCCAGGGCACACAGACCTTTCGTGACGCGCCAGGAAGTTTACCCGTCAAATAAGCCAATAAAATACTTAGGTCTAAACATTGATTCAAAACTAAACTGGAAACACCACAATGACAATAAATAAATACAGGCTAAAAACAAACTATTACAATTAAAACCATTAATCAGCAGAAGCAGACATCTACAATATGGCACCGCACTCGCAAAAACAATAGATATATAAAACAATAGTCAGACCCCTCCTACTGTATGCATGCCCAATATGGCTAAATGTTGCTAGGACCAATCTTAATAAAATCCAAATTATCCAAAATCAGTTTCTAAGGACAATTACCAACGCACCATAGTTCATCTAATGCACAGCTCCATAAAGAATTCAATCTTCAACAAATAACTCAGCACATTCTTTACCTATCCACTCAATTCTACTCCAACCTAATGCAGATACCAAATGTAACCGGATTCAACCTAGCCAGAAACCCCATCTATTCCACAAGAATCAAAAATAAGTACCCTTTCCACATATTCCTACAACAATTTTCCGAAATGGACCATGATTAGAGGTGACCATTAGATATAGAAAGGTCCAAATTTTTGTTTAGAGACAGTCAAAAAGATACAATCTTATTTAATATTAAAACATAATACATAATTTTTGGCAACGTTTCGGAGGTTAAGGTTTACCTCCATCAACAGGCCTTGGCCTTACATTAGTTTTACATAGAAGTAGTAATAAACAAGTCATAAGTCTTGGATCAATTAATTGAAAAAACTGTTGGGGAAACTTTATTGATCCAAGACCTATGACTTGTTTATTACTACTTCTATGTAAAACTAATTTAAGGCCAAGGCCTGATGATGGAGGTAAACCTTAACGTCCGAAACGTTGCCAAAAATTATATATTCGATGTATGTTTTAATATGAAATAAGATTGTATCTTTTTGACTGTCTCTAAACAAGAATTTAGAACTTTCCTACATTCAATCATTATTAACAGGTGACCATTAGGTTTCCTCAACCGCAATGCTAGCTGTAAGATTAATTTAAGTTCAGTTAGTAAGTCAACAAACATATGTAGAGTTAATGTAACTGAACTATGTAAATATCATCAAGGAAAACAATAAATTGAAGGGAAAAAATTTAAAAAAAGCGCCAGGAAGTGCACGGGCGCCAGTCGGGCGGGTCACAGTCCGATCGCGCCAGACCAACCGCCTTGAGACGCCGCCGTCCATAAATCAGGAAGAACACGCACGCATTACGACAATTACCGACTAATCGCTGCCATTGGGTCCTTTCGACGAACTGCTCCGGGAGGCTGCGGTCGAGCTGCGCCTGGGAAACGAGGGAAAATGCCCAAAATTACGTTCGTTTCGCCTCTTCGCCTCCAATTTTTTCTTCTCCGAGAACAATAATTTTATTATAGCCTCGTTTCCAGTAAATATATCTCGTTTATTGTTTTGCTGAGAACGACGTCGAATGACGGTCTTTCCATGGCTGTTGTGAAGTATTGCTACAGTTATATCGCAATATCAATTTTAGCAAAGAAACGCTCGTATGAAACTGTCTCTAAAGGAATAATTATGGTTATTCATTGCAACATTTCTCACGCTAAATAAAATCTTTATTGTTTAACCATTACTATTTGTGAGCTTAAATAGTACAAAGTGCAATGTACAATGTTAAGTTCTTATCGTTTCTACATTTCGTTTGAGTTTTGTCGTAAGATTTTGTATTATTTATTTATTTTTCAGAAAGAACATAGCCACTGAACTAAATAGTATGTATTAGTTTCTCTTTTCCAAAGTTTTCATTTTCCATTATCCAGGCTTGCTAATAGAATAATCTATTAATGTGTCGATACTAGTTGAAGTTGATTGTGCCCACGCTAACAAAAATAAAAAAAACTTGAGCACATTTTGAAAAACAAAAAATTAACCTTTTCATTAACTTCTCATAGAGACGCTTAAGAAACATAACATTAAAATATTGATGATACAAGACAAGATTCAGTGTACAAAAATTGGAAACAGAGTTGCAAATTGAAGCTAAGCAAACAAATTTTGAAAAAAAATTGTATCACTTGAGATATTAGGATGATATCACTTTTGATGGGAAGCCTAGAAGCTGGTTACTTTGATTTGTCACTGTAGGGTTTACTCCAATCAATTCAAGATTCTGGTAAACCATATCACGTGATTTAGAGAGGTATATGTGTTTGCGGTATCACTCCAATGATGTCAGAAAAAATATCTAGAAAACCTTTCTACGTCGTAAATTTACGATTTGCTCACAGATGCTGCAATTCATCCTATAACAATTTTAATTCAACAATGATCATGTAAATTTTGAAAAAAGTAATGTCCCAGCAATTATCTATTCGTATTTCGCAACATGAAAAAATTGCTACCACTACAAAGGGTTTGAAAGTAACCCAGAATTGTCCCTCAACACCTCGCTTTGCATGGGTCATAAGTCCTACCAGTTTATGAAAGTAAAAGTTTATGTAACGAGAAATATTTATGCATCAGACGTAACTGTTTTGATTATAACTTCAGGAAATATATCACACTGTAATCTTAGGTGGTCGTTGTTTTGGGATGATTGGCATCTGTTCCTTTTCCTTTATTACTGTATTTTAATACACATTGTAATGATAAGTACTGTACTAACAGGAATATAACTTACAAACTTCGTAACTTATTCAGTTGTTAGACATCATTCAACGCATAGTAAGCGGCTAAATACGAAGGAAGAAAAGTTTAAGGAGAAGGAAAACAAAGAAACGAAATAACGTGAAGAAGAACAACGGGCTAGAGGTGACGAATAATGAGAACAGTGAGGGAGTATATGAAGAAGAAGAAGAAGAAGAAGAAGAAGAAGAAGAAGAAGAAGAAGAAGAAGAGCTGGAGAACGGAGAGGATGATAATAAAAAGCAAAATCAGGGGAAGGGCGAAGAAAAGAATTAGGCAGACTGAGAGTGAGGAGAAGGGGGAGGCAAAGGGGAAGGCAGCGAAGGAGAAAGAGGAGAAGAAGAAACGGAGCAAAATTTAGAACGATCTATTTTTCCGGTATCTTTGGTCTGCCGTTGCCCGTCGCTTCCCTGGACCTGCCGGCGCCCACGGGAGGCCCTTGTGGCGCCCCGCCCCTCGAGGGCCCTGTGGCGCCGCGAAGCCGCCCTCTCCTCTTCTCTCCTCTCCTCTCAGTCCTGCCGTCTCGCCCTCGCGCCGTTGACTCTTCCGCGCGAGGCGCCGCTCCCCTCGGCCCATATACATCAAATCAGAGGCACGGCGCCGTCATTATTCCTGTTACCTTCCAATTGTCGGGGCGGTAATGTGAGGGCGAGGGGCAGGGCAGGTGGAGGCGGTTGCGGTCAGCGGGCGAGGCGGGAATTTACGGCGCCGTCGCCCCCGCCCCCGCCATCGCCCTTCGCGGGGCTGCAAGCGCGCCCGCCCCCGACACCCCACAGTGGTCCGGAATCCCAAAGTGCTCGGCCAGATTCAATTATCTAAATATAAATGAAATGGAATGTGTGCATTTGTATGGCATATAGACGCAGAAAGTACTCGACCGATTTCGCTGAAATATTCACTTTGAGTCTTTCTTTGAACAAATTTATTCTTTGAACAAATTTAATCACTTTATTCTTGTTAGTGTCGGGAGTATTTAAAGAGTGGTTTGAATTAAATTGGGTGTGTCGGGGTGTTGTTTTTGCAAAGATAATCCATGCGGGCTGTACACCGTTCCCAGAGGACCTTGCTTGACCTATCTATGGATATCTTTTTGAACTACACGCTTCGCTTCGGCTCATATTATCGAATAAAAGTTGCGTTATTTTCTAGATCCTGCTTTCTGCAGGAAGTCTGGACCAAATTCTGGGGGTGCTCAACATTATTCGACTGTTTGACGTACAGTTAGAGAGAATTGCTTCTCTTACGCTCCACAAGACAAGCTTCTTAAGGCAAGGGAAGAAAGAATTGCCCTATATGCATGGATGTATCCGGAAAGTTGTCCAAGGGAAGGAACTTTTAATTCACCTAACCCACACATTATTTTTTGTGTACCAACATTATAAATGACCTTTTCTGTTGCAAGAAATCGTTCATACAAGGGCATTTTACAGCACAAATGATGACGTATTAAATTTTATGGCACGAATGATTGTGCCATGACTCATTCAGCTATTCGCAAAGAGAGAATCGAGAGGAGATAGAGGTAAACCAAAACGACCACCGTTTTCTTGCACAGATTTCAAACACCCGAGACGACACAAAAAGAAGCAAATGAAGTTTGATTCTCTTATAAATTTATAATGCTTTCACCCCAAAAATAGCGTACGCAACTCGTTTATAATGTTGTTTTATTGCATTCGTACAAATTTAACAACTCTCTCCTGACGTCGCTCGTTTTCAAAACATGTACTCGTGCAATAAAGCTTAACATTAAAAACTAACTAATTGCATAAACTTCTATTGAAACACGGAAACAAATTAATAATTTAAAAACGTTATCGAAAATGTAGACCAATAATGAGTTACTTGGACCGGGAACGGTAGCTTAGTGCAACAACTGATGTCATTGCAGCGCCTCTGACCGGGAGGTCCTAGGTTCCAGTCCTGACGGCGGCAGTCTTATTCGATACTAGCTGTTCAGCTAGGTCGAATTCAGTCGCTGTCTGGAGGAGAATTCTAGCGGCCGGCTGCTCTGATCGGTAGTTTTCCGTGGTTTCTCCGACCAACACCAAGCGAATGCCGGAGCAGTACCCTAGCAAATGGGCCACAGACCGCTCGCGATCTTTCCTTCCCCTTCCTTGTCCTATCCACTCCCCTTACACACTTACACTAACATGAACTATACTACCACATATTCCGGGAGACCGGTCGGGAGCTTAGAGCTTGTCCCGGTTGGGGCGGTGTCCCTCTACTGGGAGAGTCCTGGAAAGGGGGAAACCCCGCTAGCCGGTGGTAGGTCGGTGCCGGATCTCGCCATCCAGCGGGGGAAGATCACCGCCATCTACAGAGGAAAACACGCACTACACTTATGGGACTAATGGCCTAAGCTGTTGACTTGCCCGGAATCACTAACAACCAACCAAACCAATGAATGACTTGGATCACAATGTATTTCTTTGAATGCGAGGCGATTAGGCTCTTCCCCTCTAATAACCGCCGCTTCCCCTCCTGCTTTTAGGCCGGTTTTGTACCACTGTGCGCGCCGTCCCTCGCCGCCAGTGGACAGCGGCAATTACAACCGCCGCGGCGCGGCGCGGCGCGCCGGGCTGCCGCGGCCCACTTTTAATTGCCGCCTCCCTGGCGACGCAGCGCCGCGGTCGCGTCTCGGGTGGAGGCCGTCAGATTACAGGGCGGGCGCGGCAATTCCCGGCAAAGTGGAGCGGCGGCGGCGACGGCGCCATAGGAGGTGCAGCGCTTATGCCAGCGGCCGCTCGCGAAGGTGCCAGTGGCCCTAAACAAGGCAGAGTGATGGCGCAGGAAGTGGCCCCCAAAGTGATGGCGGCACGCAACGATGGCTGGTGAGGTGAAACGCACAAATGGTGGAGACAGATGGTTGGCGCGGTGGAAGATAACACGGTGGTGGTGTCGATGTGGGTTCAGATGGACAAAGTCGTTGGGACTGAAAGGACAGAGACAGGGATGTAAATTGAAGTGAAGACGTCTCAGCAAGTTTGGCGGTGTTAGGAGAACTATGTTATGTAGTTAGAAGAACTTAACCGAATCTGAGAACTTGGGTTCACACCGATCAAGTGCCGTATCGAGTATTGGTAAATTGTACCAAAATACCGATACATCGATGTTTCGATACATCACTAAAGGGTTTTCGATGTCGATCGAAAATCGACGAAAAAGCATCGATGTTTTAATTATAGACTAATAAACATGCTATTTTCCTAACCATTTTTTATTATAGCACGTAAAAGAGATATATTTTATTGTTTGGTTACCAGCATGTTAGTAGTTCGTTAATAAAAATTATTATCAAATGTGAAGAATAAAATTAACAATAAAGAACGTCGTGTTTCGCTACTTTACCCTTTAGTCACTTCCGTTCATACACAATCGAAGTAAAACTACCGAATATTCCCTCAGGTTGCAAAGGCGAAATGTGTAGCGCGATAAAGAGAATGACGTAAAACAACGATATTGCTGCGGATTGCTGCTACTCTACAACGTGCTTAAATCCCTTTATAAAAAAATTAAAAATTAAAATTCAAAAAAATCCAAGTTTTTGAATATGCAAAAAATATCGATGCGAAGAAAACATCTAAATCAAAATATCGATGTTAATATATGTCGATGTTTCTGGTGGAAAATATCGATGTTTCAAAAAAGTCGATATATTTTTGCCTTCCATAGCCGTATCCGGCATTGGAAAAGGGGGGAGGTAAATGGCTGGATCGAACGCTCCCAGTGGCTCGTTGGGAATTTTAGGGATCTTTGATCGGGCGTTTCCATGTCTATTCAATAACCATATGTGCATTAACCAAGTGGTCACGGTCTCCAAACCATTCTTCCTTCTCGTTCCTACCTAGTAATATGCGTCTATTCGGCAAGTTCCATGTACATGTCAACTATGAGTTTACAATACACACTGTGTAGTCTATGAAAACAAAGGTAATCTAACGATTTTACGCGCGCGGCAGAAGGCTGGCAATTGTAAACTTGCAGTAAAGGGCTGGACAATTCTTTGACGTGGAGGAACATTTTTAGTTAATTAACTGATGAGGTGACGCGAAAGACAGTACGTTCTTGGATAAAAATGGTAATGTAGAAATGCAGGAGTTGCCGACTGCTACGAAACATTGCCAACAACTAAATCTAACAAGGGACATCCCCTTAATCGGCCACTTCGAATTGCTTCAAAATTTTACCACAGAATTCTCAGTACATAAAAAAAATCTTGAATATTTTAGTTTCGAAATTGATATATGAACAGCAATAAAAAAAACATAATTTCTGTGGCGTATAATAGGGAGAGTGAAAGGGGGGATGTTTAACAAAGAAGATGCAGGATAATGTGCTTGGGTGAGGAGGCAGCAGTGACAGGACTTGAGACACCGAAGCAATGAAGTCTCTTACGTTTCTATTTAAAAATATCACACATAGGAAGAAAGAAATCAATTTTTGTTGAATTAAATCATATAATTAATGAAATGTAGGAGAAATTTATTGTTGTTTCAATTTATTCCCAAACGTGATGTCATCACCCGACCCCTCTTTTCGTTCCCAATACTTCCTGCATCGTAATAGATGCTACAGAAAACTATTAAACAAGTGAAGTTTTTATTCATTGTGATTGATTCGTTGTGAAGAATTTTGCGGTTCACATGGGGTTTTGTGGTATTTTTTGGTATTTTGAACACTACGTCGTAAAATTAAGTATAGTAAAATTTAATAAATAAATATAAATTAAATAAATGTAAATTAAATAAATATAAATTAAATTAAATTATTCAGTAAAACAGTTCGTAGTAAAATTTGGAAGCCACTAGGGAATTGGATTCCGTGGACGGGCCTTGTTAGATGGAGTGGCTGCAATCGAGAGCAGCCGCGGTCTAGGAGAGGCGATCGCCGCGCCGCCTGTCGTGTGAGTACCTGCGGCGGCGTGGCGCCTACTCGCCTGCCCATGCCGCCCCCTCTTCCCTTAGGCAATGGGGCGATTTTCGCAATTTTCGGGCGCCGCCGGGGCGGGCGCCAAACCGCGCCGCGCAGCCACGATAGGGCAACTAACGACCCCTTCGAGGTCCCCCCTCTGCACAGGACCGCCCCAGACATCTCGTCAATTTACCCTGAAATATGGTCCTTTAATTCTAGCCTCTCCCTTCAATCAAGTGATTTCGTTATGCATTGATTACGCCAATGTAGTATTCACATGTAATTTGCTAACAAATGAAAGGGTTTTCATGAATTTTAATGATAGGTTTATTGTGATGGGTATGATATTATTATGTTTGGATGCACTATAACTGGTGTTTTAATACTTTAGAATTTGAGAGAAACTTACAGAACATGCTAATACTTTATGAGGATGGAATTCATGGAAAACAGACCCTTTGCGTCCCGATTGTGTTCCACAAAGTACTGAATCATCTTTTAATTTTTTTCTCACTTGTTAAAGAAATGGGTTTCTTCTCGCCGATAAAGAAACCAGAAGAACCACAAAGAACACCTAGCCATATTTCAAGTGGCACAAACTTTCTCGAACAAGATATTTTCTAATTTACTTATTTACTTTTTCCCATCTTCTCCCCAGCTGCTACGCCTGCAATGAAGGTTTAAAATATGTCAAAGATATTTAAAAAAGTACATTTGCACAAGTATTGTAAAACAAACCACTACATCGAATTGGCAATTACGTCCCGTTCGTGCAGTTAGCACTATTCGTACCAATATTTTAAAGAAAAACTGTTCAAGTTTGGCTAGATCGATAGGAGAATAATCATTTTGGAAAAATTCTTACGAATTGTTACGCTTGTTGACAGACGGACGGAGAGACGGCAGACAGTCAGATGAAACGATGGACCAACGGACGCACGGTTTAAAAACCAACAAAAAAACAACCTTCTCACCATCAGGTGTCCCCAAAAGTGTATTTCCTTTAAAATCTCAAAATGGATTTTCCAGATCATTTCATTACTTTCTCTATTCCACATATATGTATCCGTGTATGCGTACGTATACGTGAAAGTAAAAATACATTAAATATATTGATCAAAGAATACAGAATTATTAAAGAAAATAGTATTTCATGTAAATAAAAGTTGTACGTATTAACACAATGTCCTGCCCAATGTATGTAATAACAAGTACAAACTCTCAATATGATATTGTGTGAATGAGCACTAAGCACACAATATTATGCACAAGAACGCTCAACGCACTGAGTTGGAATTAATTGAAACGTATGCGTAAACAATATAGACATTTGAGATAACACATTACAGATTGACCTAGGCAACAGGAATTTTAGACGTCTCTGAGAATTTACCGGACGCTGAATCATTGGAAGTCAAGAGCGTTAACAGGGACTTGTCACCGAAGAGTTCAGTATTGCCTTAGCATAATGTCATAAACTTAGAGGATTTCAGAACGCCGTTCACTGCTGAGAACTCGAATGAGGTCACTTACCAAAAGCACGTTCCATAAATGGAGATTAGGAAAAGGTCAAAACACAACTGCGTCTGACGCGAGGTGAATTGCAAATGACATGTATGTGCGCTCGGGACGCATGGCGTCGTGGTGAAATGAGTCAGTGCGACACCAGAGCGACAACTTGTTCCCTGAAGGACAAGTATTCTGTGTACCTTTGACGCCTACCCTATGTAGACTCTGTGTACTGAGGAGTACGCAATACCTGAAGACCGACCGTCTTCTTTAAGTCCGTGTGTAAAGTAAGTGAAGACAAAGCAAAGATTTTAGACGTGATCTCATCTGTCGGGGTGTGGAAATACGAAAACATTGCACTAAATGAATGGATTCCTGTGATGGTAGATATGCATTTATTTATAAGTGCCCGGTTGTCGAGATACTGCAAGAACCAACAATCACACTGAACATTATCTTTTTTTTTTTTTTTTTGAGATACCCCTTTTCTGGAAGAAGTACTGAGCCGTTTAGGAAAACTATGGTATCGTTTTAAAATACTTGTTTTGTACACAGTACAAAATTACTGAAATTGTGTTTAATAAAATAATAAAATATTATTGCACTAATATTATTATAATATATTATTATTATTATTATTATTATTATTATTATTATAAATGTTCAAAAGATAGGAATAAGTTAAAAAGACTGTTGGGGATAACAACACTATTCAGCAATGACATACACACGAGTTTCGGAACATACAAATGCGCCACGGCGTGTGTCAAAGAGGAAAAATTGAATCCTCACCCTCACTAAATTGTTTTGCAGAATTTAGACCAATAGAACAGTTACAGCCGCGTGTGAGTATTTAGAACCCAACAAAAATATTATGATTAATCACAGAGCTAGCTAGCTGCAATTAAAAAATATGTTTAGGTTCTGCCTTCACAAAATTCTTGAAACATAGTTGATTTCCAAAAGCAAAGTAAAAGCTATAAACTCCTGGAGCATCCCTGTGTTGACTTGTTCCTTCGGAATGGTCAATTGGTCACAAACTGATCTTGATAACGTGTACAGAATGGTACGCACTCTGCTCACTAAATACAGAAGACATCCCCCTCAATCAGCAATATTTTAAGTTCTCTACGTTCCCAAGAAAGGAAGTGGTCGTGGTCTACTAGATCTAAAAGCATTGTGCAACTGCCAGGTAACAGATCTGATAAAGAAGCCTAAATAAGCTATGTCTTTCTTCAGTAGCTTTTTCATGGATTCTGTAAGCGGCGGAGTAGCAGATGTATGAAATGTGACATACCTGTATGAAGGAAACCGGAGAATTTGGTAATCCACCTGCTTTCCTTATTACAATCTGTTCTAAAAAATTGTTCTCCAAATGAGAACATGTTCAATTTATTTGTAGTTTTCGCAAATTTATTCTTGGAAGAAAGGCAATTTGTATTTTTTATATTTTTAACAACATACTTTAATGCATTTTTATGAAAATAACTTGCAGTTTTTGCGCAATTTTTGCTTATATTAAAGACAATATTTGTTCTCAAATCCGTAACAAAATTAGTTCTTTTAATTTTTTCCTCAGATACAGCAAAGGACACTTAAAAGACGGTGCAGAAATAATTTTTTTTGAACTCTCTGAATTTTCGAAAATGTGAAAAATTATTAATAATGCGCGAAATATGTGCTGCAGTAGTACCACAAGTTCTATTCTGGTACTAGGAGAAAAAATAAATTAAAAAATACGAAAAAATGTCATTTAGACGTCGATAGGTGGCAGCTAGGAAGAGGGTGGGTAGAGTTTTCGATAAAAAAGATTGCGGATTTGTAGGTTCCATTTTGTTTTTTGTGGGAATTTGGAAAAGTTCAAGATGGTGATTAGCCTCAACAATCAACAGTGTCAACAACCAATTGCATTGAATTCCAGCCCCAAACATCGGCTGCAAGACAACAAAGTGCGAATCGGGATGATTCATAGAGACCTATATCTCCGTTTGACTATCTTTATTGTACTCCTCCCCGAATTCTCTTTAATAATTCTTCTACGCTTTCCATCTTCAGACGGTGATCGAATTAGACCCTACTATCTGGCTGATGGCGAATATCCCCCACCCTCCTGCCTCAAATCATAGACCATCCCGGTCAATGATGCTTCAGAGGCTCAACGAATTTGTCCCTGAGCAATCACATCCGATCCAACAACGCGCCCGCACAGGTTCTTTAATTTTGTTTCATTAATAAACACTTTTTTACAAAGTTCGGTTCCCACTCTACATTTTTATTGTTGGCTTCAAATAAGCTTCATTCCCGTGCAAGCAACCTATGTGTTGTGTATCAGTATCAGTGTCCGGGAGTAAGGGGCGGGCGGCTTGATTATCAGTTCAAGCAGCCAGCTCAGTTCGCTTATTAGTATATGTAGGTGCAGGTTCTTTCCGTGCGAGTCATTGTTTCTCTGCGAAAGAAATGACTATATATCGGGGAAAAACAAAGAACTGGCGAGGCCAGAACGTTTAATGTAGGGTGGTAGATAGCTTATCTTTTGTCCCTCATCAGGAAAGAAAGGCGGAATGTTTGAGATGTTAGCCTAAGTTAACGTAATTCTATTAGCATTAGAAACTCGCGATAGCAGGCATTCATTCCGCAAGGGACAAATGCCTCAGCGCATCAGTTTTCGTCTTCCCGACCATACCATACGAATGCCGGAACAGTACCCAAACAAACGGACCATGGACCGCGCGCGGTCCTTTCCTCATCCCTTACTTACACACTTACCCTTACATGCACTGCAGGATCACACATTCCCGGAGACCAAAAGGGAGCTCTCGGCTTGGGCGACGGCCAGCTGGTGGGAGATACATGGTTGAGGGAAATGCTGTTAGTCGACGTTAGGTCCGCGCCGGATCTCGTCAGCTGCGGGGGAAGATCACCGCCACCTCCCACGATATATACATGCACAACACATACCTTAGCAGTTGAAGCACCGGGAATCAATCTTCCCGACCTCATGGTGAGCCGCACTACTCGGAAGTGGTGGGGAAAGGCGTTCTTCCATACTTCGCGGCGCGTAATGGCGCACCTGGTGCGAAAAATCTGCAAATCACTACTGTACATGAAAACAGCAACCAATCAATGCGTAAATACTGAATTGATTGAGTTGTTCAATTCTCAGAAAAACGTCAACTTTTTTAAAAATCATCAAATCTTTATTTGCCAGGATAAATATATGGTTCCTGATTCTAATCACTTCAATTTAGCTCTTGCCACCAAAGAAGAAGAAACACTTCAGTAATAACGTAGAGATAGTGAGAGAATAAATAAGGTTTTTGTCTGAAGATAAGGAAGTGATGAGAAAAGAAACAGCAGTAATCAACATTTGGGGGCTCTAGATGTGAGCAACCCGGCAAAACAGAGCTTCTGCGATCTCTATTGAAATTCCACCCGGGACTGCTACAGCCTAATGGCTCTCAGTCAAGCAGTATCTACAAAAGAAGTGAAGATGGATTGAGCAACGGCTGCCCATTGCCCTCTCGGTCACGATTGCGGACATTAAGTGAGCAGTGGTGCCCGCCATTTATCATCCCATTTGTGCCAGCACAATTGGCTGCGCGACGAAGACTATATTAACACGAGCCATCACGTCCACAGCTCTATATAGCTACGATGTCGTTACGGTTGGTCACGTGGAGTTTCTCGCAATGATAGACGGCAATGGTGTGAAAAGCTGGACCGTCTGATTTTGTTTTCACTCTGTATTCGAGTTCATGTTTCTAGGTTTAGCACGCCATTCTGGTTACCCCTACACCACTAGACTCTCAACCAAGCTTAGTGTTTCCGATGCTTTAGAACGAAAATTGAATATTTTCATTTCAAATTTAAAAAATTGAGATACTTTCATTCATATCATTTGAATGAAAATATTGTCAAGGTTCAGAAGAAAAAATATCAATCTTCAACATTCTAGTGGAAGGAAGAGACAGGAAAAAAATGCTATGTCAAAAGAACAGAGAGAGCAACGAAAATACCTGCAAAATTTTGATAAGCGTTCTCACGAAAAAATACTTAAATACTGTAATATTTAAATACTCGAGAAAAAATAAAGAAAAGATTTGGAGCCTGCTCAATCACAGGCAAAACATAGGCGTATATGTACATGCTGTAATTGTCCATATTTCTGGGTTCTTTGAGAGTGTATTTCAGCACTTTTTTGATCCGAAGTACTTGCAAATGTAACTAGAACAACTGATCATGTAGTAAAAAGCATTCACAATATCCTTCATGGAGTGACAAAGGAGCCAACATGCCTATTCTTTGTTGATCTAGATAGACACCCATATAATTTAGAGATTTATAAAAAACGGGTTTAATGAATGCTAGAATTGAATTCAAGCCACTGCTTAAGTAGAAAGACCTTGTGCAATGTCATAGATGTCAGCGGTACAACCGTAGTCGCAGAAACTGTAACCGTTGTCCTAGATGTGTAAAATGTAGAGATGATCACGTGCACAAAGGATAAACGGACACCAGCAAAATGTGCTTTATGTTATGACACCCATCAAACCAACTATAAGGGTCACAGAATATACATAGAATTAATTAGCCGCACTTATAACATAAATAAATAAATAACAAATAAAAAATAAATAAAAAATAATAAAATAATAAATAAATGAATACATTTATGGACGCCCCCTTAAGAAAAATCACACACCATGTTTTTAAATAGAAATAAAAATATGAGATAATTCAACGAAATTAAATGGAACACAGAACTCATTCAGTGTTACGCTGTTCATAGAAATAATGAAACAGAGAACAAGTGAATGTGAGAAAAGAGAATAGTGAGATTCTCATGGGACAGCAAAAAGCCGGGGAAGTGACGAGGTGGCAGACTGAGGCGAAGATGAAAAGATACTTTACAAAACTTTGGTGTAAGAATTCCTCCCCATATTTTCAAAGAGAAGTAGCTGTAATTTAGCTGTAATATAGAGATTACTATAAGAAGGGACCGCTTCAGCAGTTACTGCTTGGCCACTGCTGGCAACATAACTGCAAGTTATGTCCATGTACTCATTTTGTCGGTGCTTTAGTTTACACTTAGCTCAATTGCAAATGGCTTCATAAATCTCTCTTACAATGTCATCGCCCTGGATGTCGTTTATTAGTTTCGCGACATGTCAAAGAGGTCCCTTCTTAGAGTAAATTCTCTATAGCACTAGCGGCAAGCAGTAGTATTAATAGAAGAAGAAAAGAAATAGGAAGAAGAGACGAAGATGTAGGACAAAAGAAAAAGAAGAAATAATGAAGTAGTTGAAGAAAGTGATGAAGCACGAGATGAAAAAGGAAGAGGAAGGGGAGATGGCGCAAAAGAAGACTAAGAAAAGATGAAGTAGAGGAAGAAAGGGATGAAGCACGAGATGAAAAAGGAAGAGAAACAGGAAAAGGAGGCGCAAAAGAAGAAGAAGAAAAGATGAAGTAGAGGAAGAAAGTGATGTAGTTCGAGATGAAAAAAGAAGGAAAGGCGGGGGAAGAGGAGGAAAAGAAGAAGAAAAAGAAATAATGAAGTAAAGGAAGAAAGTGATTAAGTCCCAGATGAAAAAGGGAGAGGAGGTGGGGGAGGAAGCGCAAAAGAAGAAGAAGAAGAAGAAATAACGAAACAGATGAAGCGAGGGATAAAGCACGAGATGCAAAAGGAAGGAAGAGAAGACTGTGGCTGGGCGCGGGGGCCGGCAGCGCCATCCGCGGGGCAGTGACCGTGGAGTGGGCGGCGCGCGGCGGAGGCACTGGCTGCCAGTGTGTGCGGTGGGCGGCCACCGCCCTCCCCCCTCCCTCCACCCCCTCCTCCTCCCCTTCTCCTCCTCCGCCACTCGTCGCATCGCGGCGCGGCTTCCTCCGCGGGCGGGCGGGCGGGCGGAGAGCGGGAGGCGGTCGCTTTGAACCGGGAGGCGGGGTCGCGCGCGTGACGTAGCCAGCCAAGATGGCCTCGGCACGACGACTGCCTGCCCCCACCGCCGCCGCCGCTGAATCACTTGAGCACGCGCCCGCCCAGCGCCATGGCGATCGCCTCGCCCGCCCGCCCACCGCCGCCCCGCCCACCGGCCCCGCCCCCACCCCGCGCCGCCTCGCGCCGCTCCGCCTCCGATCCACGCGATAATCGATCCCGACGCGTTCGCATCAAGTCATCGAGGCGCAGGTGGCGAAGATGGGCGGTTGTCATCTGGGAGGCCTCATCGAGGAACAACGACTTGTGACCAGCACAGGACCCATCCTTACGTTTTGGAACATGTTCAATAACCCGTTTCCTGCATACCACATTCTTTAATATGGGCAATTTTGTATTTTTGTTTACTCACACGTCTCTCTTCTCTATGCCTTAAACAAAGTAGGATTTATTGGGGATACGCCTGCTCACAACATTTGCGACACGGTCGTAAAAGAGATATTACTCTAAGACGGGACCACTTCGACAGGACGGGAAACTGAGAAGCATGTAGGACGATGGCACTGCAAGAGGTGATGAAGACGCATGTAGGTCGATTGCAAGAAGTGATGAAGCCATTTACACATGAGCTAACTGTGAACGAACGAATTGACGAAGTGAGTGCGTAGATATTGTATATATGGCATAGATATAGGAATGCACAGACATTAATTGCAGTTGTGATGCTAGCAGTGACCAATCAGGAGCTGTAAAAGCAATCCCGTCTTATAGTAATCTCAGTAACTACATATCCATCGATGTATTGATGTATAATATTCACACTATAAGGGGTTTGTTTCTTCCTTTCAAGAATTTAGCAAACTAACATCTTTCCGATAATTTAAAATGGCATACCCGAATACCTCGTAATATACGATTTTCCCAATTTTCCTTTATAATAAATCCAGTAAAATTCTAGTCTTTCTAATAAATACAGCAGCCGAAATAAACATGCGTGACAACTATACGAATCAAAACATGTTCTTCCACAAGATTTATCTATTGCATGTGGCGTTTGAGTATCTTCACCATTATCAAAGGATAGTATTCCAAAATCTTAAATTTCTCCATTTCATACCAGAAGCTGAAGATAAATAAAACTCAACGCTGACCACCACTTGTCGGAGATCCTCCTCTTTCTGGTTTTATGAGTGCACGAGTAAGTCATTCAGAAGCGCCACAAAGTGTGACTTCAAACACTCGTAGAAATAGAAGACTTGCAAAGGCTTTTTTTATTATTATAATTTTATTTTTATTTGATTGCCATTGCATTGTTCAGTTTACATATTAACTGTGCAAACATTTTATAGAAAGAATGAAGTAGATATCTGTTATTAATTCTCGTTGGATAATTGGGGTTTTTGCCCAGTTTATAGAAGGATGATGCTTGTATTTAGGGAAGGTTAGTATAAAAATTGTGCGCAAGGTAGGAGATTTTTTTAAATTGTGTTTATATTTAAATACTTATGCAGTTGGTTGTTACTGATGAACCAAGGTGCTTTTGTGATTAATATTAAGATTTTATTTTATATCACTTGCATTTTGTTTAGATTTGTATTGGCAGCATTGGTCAAGATGGGAAAAGCATAAGGTAGTGTCGGCCGGATTATTGATTTGTAAAGCAATAGTGCATTAGATGTGGAGAGTTGACTGTGTTGATTTAGTAAGGGTCGTAGTTGAATTAGTTTAGTTAAGGCTTACTGATTTTTTACTTCTATACGTTGCTTCCAGTTGAGTTGCGTTTCGAAGTTTGAGCCCAAATATTTTATTGTTTTATTTGTTAGTGTTCAATTGATGATGTCATTATTTGTGAAGAGTGGAAAAGGGTGCGTGAATGGTTTTAATGTGAATATTTTTCCTACAGATTTTGTTTGGTTCAACTTTATTTTCCAGATATTAGCCCAGTTTGCAAGTAAATTTAAATGGCTTTGCAGCTGTGTTTGAAGAGTTGTTAAAGAGTTCCCTGAGATGTAGAGTGCAGTGTCATCAGCAAATTGAGCGGTGGATTTGTGCTGAAATAGGAATATCTGCAGTGTATATATTGAACAACAAAGTGGAAAGTGGTGAACCTTGGGGGACTCCAGCAGCAATTTTCCTTGGATTAGAGCAGTGGCCTTCGACTGACACAGAAAAAGTTCTATTTGTTATATATAACAAATAGAACTTTTTCTGTTAAGGATGACAAATAATAGATATTTGAGTGTACCTATTGAAATTAATTTATAATAGAATGCTGGATGCTATATTCTATCGAATGCTTGCGAGATGTCTACAAATGCAGCGATGGTATGTTGTCCTTTTTGAAATGCAGTGTGAATGTGTTCCGTAAGCCTTAGTAGTTGGTGGGTGGTAGAGTATTGTGATTTGAAGCCGAACTGATTCTGCGGTATACTGTTTGTTTTCTTGATATGTTTATTCAATCTGATGAGTATTAATTTCTCTAAGATTTTTGATGTTATAGGTAGCAGGCTGATAGCCCTGTAATTTTCTGCTTTTTAATGGTTCTTGTTAGGTTTTGCTATTGGGTGAATGACCGAGTGTTTCCATATTTGAGGAGAATACCCTGTTCTCAATATTGAATTATAAATATCATTTAGAAAAGCAATAGCGTTCTCCGGTAGATATTTTAAATGATTGAATTGATCCGATCATGGCCTGGTGCTTTTTTATTTGGCATTTCCTTAATTATTTTTCTTATTTCATTAAGGGATATGAATTGTATTTGGTGGGGAACATTATATAGGGGAGCATTCAACATTTTCAAAATTTCGTCGTGTTTGGGATCTTTAGGGGATATTTTGGGGGTAAATGTATCAACAAAGTGGGAGGCAAGTACTTCAGCCTTTTCCATTGGGGAGTATTTTTTTCCATCACTAGTTGCTAATGGAGGAATTCTTGTTCTTTTTTAAGACTTTCTTGATAAATTGCAATAATGAGTTATTTTTAGTATTTAAGTTACTGACATAATACTTGAATTGTTCTTGCTTATACTTATTGAGAACCTTTTAACAGATATTAAGTAACATAGTTCTTTTTTTAAAGACGGAATTCTTAAGGAATTACAAATTTTTACAAGGTTTTATTTTTTATGCGAATAAAGTTAATTATATTAAATGGAAGCGGTTTATGTAGTAATTTTTTAACATTAAGGTTTTTTCAATATAGCTGCTGTTAATAGTACTAATTATTATGTTGTTGAGGGTCGTGATGGTTTGGTTAATTTCTTGGCGAGAATTCAGGTTATGAAATCAAGGAATGGACTTTTACAGTGGTTTTAAAGTACTTCCAATTAATGTTATGAGTATTTAAGGTGAGTGGGGGGAGTTGGGGAGGTTTTTCTACGCGAGTTGATATTATTACTGGTAAGTGGTCTGATTCTAGTCCATGATACGTTGTAGATATGAATTGGGTTTTAACATTTGTGACTGCTATGTCAAGTATGTCTGGAATTTTGTTTGGATCATATGGGAAGTGGGTTCGGTTGGTGCTAATATGTTGAGATTTAGGTTTCTTTTTATGTTATATAAATATTTATCAGCGGGGTTCGTAGACCGACATCCCCATGAGGTGAGTTTGAAGTTTAGGACACCTGCAATAATGAGTGGACTTGGCAGTTGTAATAATGTGGCCAAGTCGCTGTTATTGATTTTTATATTAGGAGGTTTATATGCAGTCATTATTGTTAATGTTTTGTTATTATTATTCTTTACATTTATTGCTGCTTTTTCGAGACCGGGCGTTTGGGGTAGAGTAATCTGGTGATATGGTATGCTGTTTTTTATTAATATTATGACACCTCCTCCTTTCGAGTTTTGTCTGTCTTCTTTGATGGTTTTGTATCCCTGTAAAAATGAGGATTCTGGGTTGAGATGCGATTCTGTAAGAGATGCTATATCGATTTTGTTAGCATGTAGGAAATGTTGTAATTCGGCTTTTTGTTGATAATGCCGTTGGCATTCCAATTTGGTATTATTAAATCATTCTGGTGATCCATAATTGTTGTTTCATGACACAGCAATTGAGTGTTGGATATTCTGAGTAATTGTTGGTATTAGTGAATTTATATAATTAATGATGTGGTTGGTTATAAGCTGAGTGATGTTAAGAATGAATGAATTATCAATATTGAAGTTGTTGTAGTATCTGTTTTAGTGTTGGTTGTTATGTTGTTGGTGATTTGTGTTTGTTGTGTTTCGTTGGTGGTTGTTGCGAAATTAGGTATATTGTTGGTTGTAGGTAGTATTGGAAAGTTTTTTAAATTAAATTGCGGGGAAGTGGGATTGTTATTATATCTGTCATTTGGATTATTTATTTTTCTTTCTAACATTTTTCGATAATATGGACATTCTACTGATCTGAGGTCAGCCCTTTGCTTCCCTAGACAAAGTTTACATGTTGGAGGGGAGTTCTTTTGTTCACAGTTTATTGATAGGTGATCACCTGCATAAAACACGCACGAAATTGTATGATTACAGTTGTTTTTACTGTGTCCAAAGTCTAAACACCGATAACATTGAAGGGGGCCCTTGGATTTCTTTCTTCTTTCTGGTTTCACTATGTTATTACTTATTTGCTTTATTTCTAGAACATCCTCGATTTTGTGAGTTATATCAAAGTCTACTGTCACTACTGGGATGGGGGAATTGTTTCTATATATTCGAGTAACTTTTGTAGCAGAATTGAATTTGTCATTGATTTCAGCTAGGATTTCAATTTCTGTTAGTGAAGGATGAATATTTTAGATCACTATTGATTATTTTTTACTAACTTTATCCGAATAGGTGTGAAATTGTTTTATGGTGGCTAGAAAATATTTAACTGCTTTTCGGAAGTCGGTCACTGACTGGAATTAAATTCGAATCTTTTGATTCTTAAGTTCTGTGATGAAGTTGCATGAGATGTTATATTTTATTTCATTCACGAGGGCAACTCTATTTTCACAATTTGTAACAAAAATTGGTGGAATTTTATGTTCTTCACTTGGATCCTCTCTTCGTTTAACCAACTAAATCTGTTTTTGATTTCTTCATTGTACTGACTTTGTACGTTCGGCCCTGCCGAAGGCTGGCTGTGGTTACACGTATCAAGTCTGTTATCACTGTCGTTATCGCTGGCTCGCTTTCCTTGCGGCATTGCCTTGTTCTGATGCAGTTGCGTTGAGGCAGCAGTCTGTCTCACTGCATTTGTTCTTGCAACTGCATTTGTTCCTCGAGCTGGCCTGATGTTCCAGTCCCGAATTGGTTATTGTTGTTTGCAATTCGTTGAACGTAGTACGGTATGTCGGAGTATTCCATGCTGTCCGTGAAGTTCACTTTGCCTTCGTCGGGGACCACATCAGATGAACCTTCCGAATTGTATATGGAATTTAGGGCTTCACTGACCATTCGCCTTGTACTGGAAAAATCATTGTTGTTCATTCAGCTACTAAAGCACTAGCAGTGAATAAATGCGACCACTAAATGGTATTTCATACACTAAGTCACCATTGTTTCCTAAAGTTCGCAGCGACTTTGATTACACTATCACACTTAACGATTCTAGCAGCTGTTGGTGGAGCGACTGCTCTGGCCGGCAGCTGAATCTAGAATGGAATTCCTGCAAAGGCTTGTCAGTAATTCAATCACAATTCATCACTTTAAATTCAAGGACAACAATAACCTTGACCTAACAGTGAATTTTAATGAGCATTAGGATGTTTTAATTTTGCTCTAATGGAAAGCAAAATGCAATAGAATGAAAATTAATTCATGCATTATAACAACATAACCCAGATTTGTAATGTAAAAAGTTATAAAATATAAAAAAAATATGCAAGAATAAAATCTGACAAGGGGATAAATCAAGAACAGTTTTGAATAGCTCGGGAGAAAAATATCTTCCAATGTAAAATTTTTTGATAATTGAATAAATTTATTTATTTATTATCTAGGCATTCATGTGGTAACGGAGAAAAAATATAACATGGTACGAACACGAATTCTAGAACTTTCCGGTATCCTGGAAAAGTCTTTGGGTGTTCGAAGGGATCTTCGTCCAATTATAGTAAGAGCGACTACACAAAATGCGCAATGGCCATGGAGAGGAAGCCATAATTTCCAATCATGTGAAAACAGATTTTTTTCCAATCATGTCGAAACAGATCGCCCGATCAAGACATATTTGATGGCTATGAAACTAATATTTTCATGGTATTGTTATTACTTATCAAATAATTGAATACAGAATGCCGAGTAAATGGAACTAACGTTATTCTACCGGAAATTACTCCCGTTATTCCTGCCATTTAAGGTACTTTTAATATTTTAATATTTTGTATTTGAAAATCTGTAGTTTTGAGATTTTTTGACATGCATTTTTAAAATATATTTAAATACATCTCTAAAATGCATGTCCAAAAAACTCAGAAATAGAGATATTCAAATATAAAACGAATGTACAAGAAGTATTTTAAGTACAAGTATTTAAATCCTGCCCAACCCTGAGAAGAAAATATTCGCAGAAGCAGTGGCAGTTCGCCGATAGAGTAGCCATCCAGAACGTACGAACTACGTTTTTTGTTGGCAGTTTAAGTGTTTTATTTGACATTATGTCAAAAGTGAGTACCTAATGTGCTGTTGCGGAACGCAAGTTCATTAGGTACGTAACAGCAACATGGTTGCAGGCTGTGCACTTTTATAGTTTAATGTACAAGACTTTTATAGTTAAAAGTCTGTTGTTGATTATTTTCCTGGCGATTTTTCTGTAGCGTAAGTGACGCACAAAATACTCTCATGGATGCTAGTGTTCCGTGCAAGTTGCTTTCGTAGATAGTAATTTCTGTTGAATTGGTGATTGTAATACTCAACTAGAAATTGTGAGTGTGTCTTTAAAAGAATAGATGGATATTGTTAGGAAAGTCAAGAATAACTAAAAGGCTGTTGAAGGAAATATTGGTAAGAAAGTTTAACAAGTTCGAAACTGAATTGCAGAAAAATGTAGGATATGACACATTACTGGAAGTTAACAATATATTGTGCGGAAATGAACGGACATTTCAGAAGAAATTTCATGAATGCTAAAAATGAAGAAAGCGATATATCTCTAGTCATACGTTCCAAAATGGTTCAAGAAGTTGTGATACTGATAACGTAAACAAACCGAAATAAGCTTGCAAACAAAGATGCAAATAATTCGGGATAGATTTGTCTCGTTTGCGTGCTGCCGGTCCCAATGTTTATGAAGTTTGCCGTTAGTTTGTATGACGAGTATTTTTCAAACCTAAGCTTCAATTTCACGCGCAGTGGGGCAAATAAAATGCGAAAGCGTTGTTTCAGTTGCTTAAAGCATCACTCTACGATAATCCTATTGACATTTACCTGCATTATATTTTACTTGAATGCTCTTTTCTGTTAATACATTCATACGTCCAGGATCGTAGTTTTTTAATAGGAATGTGTGTGCATTATGTGGTACAGGTAGAGGAACGTGAATTTGTTTTGGCACTTATTTTTCATTTGTTCATTTCATCTTCGTTTTATATAAATTAATCGTATTTGGAACAATTTTTTTACACGTCCATAACCTCAACAAGGCATTTTAAAACTAATGTCTGTCTGGAAAATACTCAAATCTACACCAACATTTTGCTGAAGAGATCAAGAATTCCTACTCACAAAAAATAGATTTTTTCGTTTCATATGAACACGTGCCACATCTAGTTTTCATCTTTTCTTGGCTAAAAACATGCGACAATCATTTAACATCTCTCTCTGAAAATCTTAATAATTTCTGGAAGTTCTATCCCATTGTATTGGGCCTATGTATTCATAAACAAAGCCATTTCTTGAGATTCCTACTTACAACAAAGATAGGAAAACCTCACTCTTAAAAGTGAAGCACCTCAAGACCAGACTCAAAACAATCTGAGGATATGCTCACGAAAAGTGTAAGTTAGTCTCGGTTTTTATTCAATATAGGTGTAGATGTAAGCATATGCTCTACTTGACCTAAGAAGGCGAGTATTTTCTCGCGTTTGAGAATTTACTATTTTTTGAGAATATTCTCGAAACATTTATACATACGCTACCGACAATCTGCTCAAAAAACGCGAGAAAAAAAATTTGCTCATTTTTATTCTTACCACCAATGCTTCTCAGAGAACTCCACAGAGATTGCAAAACGGACCAACAGATGGCGCGCAGAAAATGGCGAGCTTCGAAATAAGAATCGATCGGGTCATATTCGACTGCGGCGAGATAGGAGTTATGCCCAAGACAGGAGTCAGAAGGTCTTTTCTGATGACATTGCTGCGAACAGTAGCTTGTGAATATCGGTGAACATTAGCAAGAGGAAAAGCACTGGAAAATTGTGACTGTTTCTTTATAAGAGGTAAGATGGATAAGAAAATTCTCTTTTAATTTAAATACTTTATATCTTCATATAAAATATGATGAACACGTGATGAAGGATAAAATATTTAATGGAGAATGAGAAAAAGATGTGAAAATGTGCTCGTAAGAGAATACGTGATCAATCATTCATAACGACGTAATTAATATTTCAGCTTTTGTTTTGGGAGTAACAACCCCATTACCAATTTTTCACAAATCGAACGAAATCTGGTTTGGCAGCAGAATTCGTGGCACGGAATACTAGAGTTAAGCGACTGCTTCATGAAGAACTCCTCTCATGAAGCATAGAGCAGACGCGGAGCATCCCATTATCGAAAGAGGTGTACGATTTAGAAGCAGCTTTCATCGATACTGCAAGTAACCAGCCGAACAAGGTATTGCAATCTGTTGTTGAGGAAAGTTGTGGACGGCGACGAGGTCGACTTCGCGACAGCAGCAAGGGTTAGGAAGGAAGCGCTTTGCTACGCAGTGAGCGACACTTTACAAGATCGGTGAGTTCGCGGTATATTATTTGGTTTCAACGGAAAGAAGAACCGTTAGTTCTAGTAATCTACAGTAGATGAATGTGTAGATATTTTGATAAAGTGAATTATTTAACCGTATTCTGTAACAGTGATCTGCGGGTGTATTAAAGATTGTAGAAATGTTCATATTTATACAGTAGGAATCTGTACAATTGAATTCGGAAAGTGTGTGAACTGTTAGCCAAACGACTACGATCTTTATTTTTTTGTTGGTGTGTTTGTGTGTATAAGCAAATAAACAACCTTTTCTGTTGCAAGTAAACGTTCACAAGAGGGCATTTTATGTCCCAAATGACGTATTAGCATTTTACAGCAGGAATGATTACGTCATCACACTTTCAGACAATCGCAGCGAGGAAATTGCGAGAAGGGAATAGCCGACAACTGCTTGCCGAACCGACCATTTGCTTGCTCAGATGTCAAATACCTAATACGTCATAAGAACGTTGTTTCGAAAAATTAAGTTTGATTCTCTTGTAAATTTATAATGCTGTTGTACGGAAACGTAGCGTATGCAACTCGTTTATAATATTGCTTTATTACATTCGTACAAATTTGAAAACTCGCTCCTAACGTCGCTGGCTTTCAAAACATGTACTCGTGCAATAAAGTTTAACATTATAAGATAATTGCATAAACGACTATTACTCAATTTCTTGCGTTGATTTTCTTGTTTCAAGAAAGTATTTTTTTAATTGGAGGAAATTTAAATTGAAATCTGCAGATGAATCATTTAAACAACAGGTCTTAAATATTTCAAAAGGGTATACATTTTGTTGGATTGGAAATAGCGTAAAGATCATATTCCTTGAATTTGTTTACAGTAGTGTTATTATTGGATGGTGATGTTTCTATATTTGAATATTGATTGGGTCATTTAATCTAGTTATAACTAGTACTTTAGTACCTAGTATTTTTAGTGACCTAGTACAGTACCCAGTTCTACTTTAGTAACGTATTTTTTTAGCTAAAATCAAGATATTTGCTCAGAATATCACGTCAAGTAGTATTTATTTTACCTCTTCTTTGTTTTGATATGTTGCTCTAGATCGAATCAAGAACCCCTCTCCAGCCCTTTCATGATATTTTTTCTTGGAATTCATTATTTCATACTTGCATTTAAAAGGAGAATCCGTGTCTCCTTTTAAAATATTTAAAAGCTCCCTAACGGGACACTGGCGATCAACCCGAGTTCGTTTGCAAAAGCAATTTTCCTCACCATTACATAATTTTATCTATACTATTTACATTACTTCGTGTATACGTACGTATAGGAGGAAGTAACTAGTGGGGCTACAGAATGGCACAGACTTTCTCATACTAGTTTCTTAATCTGTTTGGCCTGGGTTAGCTTTCTGGTTGTGTCCCCACTGCTTCCTATCGGAGTCTTAAAGACTTTTTTCACATTTCCTCAATTTTTCGGTCCCCTAGTAGCAGAATAGTACTTGTGGTGCTACAACGGCACGTATTTTGCATTATTAATCATTTTTGTAATTTTCGAAAATTCAGAGAGTTCAACGAAAATTATACCTACGGTTTTTAAGTATGCTCTTCTCTATTCGAGGAAAAATAGAAAGAAAGAAAATTGGTTTTGAGAACAAAAATTTTAATTCAAGCAAAAATTACGCGGAAACAAGTCGTTCTTGCCAAATAATTGTATATGTCATAAAGTATCAAAAAATATAAATTGCCTTTATTTTAAGCATATATTATTCAAAAACAATTTTTCCCCCAAAAAATTGAAGATCTTATTTGATAAACTATTTTTTAAAACAGATTACCAGGATGAAGGAAACTGAACATTTGGTACGCTACCTCGTTTACTTATTAGTAAATAAGGTGGTGTACAAAATTGTCCAGTTTCCTTCGTACAGGGATGCCTGTTACCCTGCCACAGACAGATCCATGAATCAGTTTCTGTAGATAGACATGACTACTTGAAAAAACGCCCATTTAGATTTCTCTTCATTTTAAAACTAATGTATGTAATGGAGGTATAGCCAATACTTTACATTTTAATAGAAAAAAAAGTTTTATTTAACTGCTAGCAAAATAGCAGAAGGACTTATAAGCTTATATTTTGACACAAAATATTTAAAAGTGGCTATGATATGTACTTCATAAGACAATTCAATTCTCTTCATCTCTTTGTAAATTTCCTGCCAAGTTCTTCAGGATATTTCTTTATATCAGTTTAGGTTACTGGATGATAACTCGGTTAGTACCAAAAAAAATTTGATGGTCGTAATTCACAAAGTTTCATATTTTATGAGGTACACGCATCGATCATTTGAAACAAGGAAACCAATACCTTCACTAATCACGAACTTTTAACTATAAACAATTTAAAATTAACACGAAGTGTAGATTCATCATTCACTATGAGCCGCTATCATTGTTTTCTTAAACTTCTCAATTTCTTTAGCGGTTGCTCCTTAGGCAATTTAAATGCTGATGTAGGTATGAAATTCATTTCAATATTCTCGTTCGCAACCAATAACATTACATGAATCAATTTCAGTAATAAAACGTTTCCAACAAATGTACTTGAAATATAATCACGACGTAAGTAGTATAATACGATGGCATTTATACCACACTTTATTACTCTTTCAATATTCCACTGATGAATCACTTTATTAAAAGACGTAATATTCAAAACTTGATACTAAATGGCTGAAAAGTTCGTCATGATCAAATCAAACACATTGCTTAACAACATTCTTGCTATGATAACCAATTTCAATGTAATCCACCTGCAAAATCTTATGCCAGCGAATACAAACATTTCACATATTTGGTAATATATTCAAAAAGTGATCAAATGTTATAAGACAAAATATTTAGAGAACTATTTCATGAATGCAACAGTTTACTTTACTTTTTGTGCAATAAATACTTTTATTACTTTCTCGTATACGTACGTATATACAGAGTAATATACGTAGTGTAGAGCAAGTTATGTAATGCTGCGCGAAAAAATAGCAGATTTTCGGCAGAAAAAATTCATTGTCGGGCCCTGATAACGAAAGAGTGGATATATTCAGTTGCTTAATTAAGCAAAAAAAATCCTCTAACACGTGGTGTAGCCAAAATCCCGGTTTCGTGGCTCTTTGTTGCCGAACAAACAATTAAAAGCAAAACGTCTGTCCGTCCGACAGTCGGCGAACACTACTAGCGCCTAAACCATACATAGGAGTTCTTACAAATTGAAGAAACACCTGTCCATATGGCTCTAGTTGAAGCTTTGAAATTTTGAGAAATATTCTTTAAGATTTGAGTGTACTTTAGAAGAAGCCCTTCAAAAATTTCCAATTTTTTTCTTTCAATTTCTTGTATAAACAGAGTAATATGTTGTTACATATACGCAACATGGCGCATTACAGAGTTAAATAGCGGGCAATGCCCTTCTATCTCGCTGTCTTGTCTAGACCGAGGCCCACAGGCGCCTCAGAATCGGTAAGTCAGTTTGCTCATCTAAATTTATTTATTCACTTATTTTTCTATACAATTTATTTCATTTTATTTTATTTTAATTTAGAATAGTACATCTGATATTTCAAGTACTCTTTGTTCTAAATTAGGTCTATATGTTCACATTTTATATTCCAATTTTTCTATTTTACTTAAATGCTAATTTTATTTATAATAATATCCTGTAATTGACTTTAAAATGTAACTTAGTATATTATTATTATTATTATTATTATTATTATTATTATTATTATTATTATTATTATTATTTGTAGCTTTGAAGATGGCCGCAATGCCACCGAAAAAGCTTTCTGAAGAAATTTAATCTAAAATTAAATTTCCGTAGTTTTTGAAAAATCAAAAGAATACAGCAAAATGGTTTATGTTATATCTTATAGCATTTAGCACTATTCGTACCTAAATTTTGAAGAAAAACGTATTGTCGTTTTTGAGAAAATTTTTTCTTCTTTTTTAGAATTGCCTACATTTGAAGTCCTCGAAAACTATTAAATTTTTCAAAACAATGTTCATGATATTAATGAAAGAATGATTTATTGAGAACAAATTTTATATGATGAAAAAATCTTCAATATGTAGTTGTAAGATGACAAAAAATTCAAACTTTTCGAAAATCAAACATACTCTATCTTTGTAAGTGTATTTCATCCTATTCTTACAAAAAATGTTAAGAAAAACTTTTGAGCCATTTTTGACAAAGTTTCGAACATGTCGCAGGGGCTTCATGTAAAGTTCCCCCAAATTTTAAAGGATATTTCTCAAACTCGGGCTTCGATCGACGAGGAAACATTCATTTGAGAAAACATCTTACGAGTAGTTTACGCACTAGTTTTGTTTTCGATATCAAGGACCAACACTTGGTGGAATCTGACTACATAACGTGTTAGTGGAAGTACTTTACTTTATATTGGAACACGATTTATCCATTTTTTCTGTATCATGGCCTCACAATATGCGTTTTTCTGTCGAAAAATAGATGTTTTTTTCCCGCAGCATTACATAACTTTCTCTAAACAATGTGTATTATTCCGTATATTTCTCCGTATACGTACGTATACAAGAAAGTTAAAATGGATATTGTGCAAAGAGAACTTACAGTGTAACGGACGAATTCGGATCAAAACCTGAAAGAACTTTCGAATACACTTAATAGTTGACCAATTTAGACGATATCCCATAAAAATCCTAACAATGCGCCAGAAAATCCAAAATCTGATGAAAACAGTTTAAAATGTCAAGAAATGTACGAAAACCCCACGAAAATGCGAGTTGGTCGATGTCGATCCCTCGTACAACCGCCCAAAAATACATTTCAAACATTGATCGCAAAGTGCTCGTAAATGTTTCTGCCCGCCCCACCTCTTGTTTTATGTTTCGCACGCCCACGGAACTAGTTCTTCAAAATCGTTTCCACTTGTATATCAAGTTTAATTCCAGTTTGTCGTATACTTCATTTTGCTGGTATTTTGCGGCAAAATGGCTGCTCATTAAAGAGAGGCGGAGTTCTCTAATTGTCTTTGGATATGCACATGCAAAAATCGATTTCAGTATTCATCATTCAACAGTCATGAAGGTATCTATCTCTGGTTTGATAACTCGTGACTTTAAATGAGTCACAATTTTGATGTGTTGATTATTCCAGTAGCCACAGACGTTGTCTTTTGAAATATTTAATAGGAACATGCGCGAAACTTGTTTTCAACAGAAAAAAGTAATGGTACCGGAAATTTAAAAAAATAATTAGGTTATTTTATGCTCTTGTAAATTTAAGTTATCTTCTTTAAACTCGTAATTGGGGCATCATTCGTCATAATTATGTTCTAAACTCGCATTTGTTGGAGATGTATCTGCTAGGATGGGAAATTTTACTTAGTCGATCCTGAGCCTCAGCAATTACGTTAATTCCTCCAAGCACAAATCAATCTTAGAAGATAGTAGTGAGAAATGCTTCCTCATGTAGAGAAGTTAATTATTTTGTCGTGATATTGTCTTGAATAATAAATTACACATAGCCTCCCCTTCATGGTACTTTTGCTGTTGAAGTTCCAGTGAACCTTACTACCCGCCAATGACCTTCGCAAAATCAGCTTCTCACACCGCACAGGTACCCATGTGATCTCACAGCTCTGAAACATTAACATGTTCCCTGTCCCTGTGAGAACATTAAAATATCTCCCCACGTCCAAACCATCCCGACTATAAGAAAATTTTACTGCAACATTCTCTCAAATATATAAATATTTTTTCGCACGTCTTGGTGCATTTCTAAATTCTATGACCGTCCTAGCAAGTCCACGCCAAAATCTGTGCTTAACGGGGAGTTCAATGAAAATGTTTGCCGTAGAAACTGTGAACGTCTGTGACTCACATGTGGTTCACGGACGTAGCAAAACCCACGAGTGTTATGTTTTGTGAAATACATATGAATCACAGGACAGATAACGTATTAAGTAGCAAATTATTTTCATCTGAATCCTCATAACGATGGCGCTTAACATAATCACGAAGAAATATTATTCCACTTTCTTAAAATCATTATGCAACAAAGGTTTTTTAAAACAATTTATTCAAGGTTGTTTTTAACAGCTTGGTCATTTGGCGACTACTGTAATTTTTAACATTGGGATATACCTCCATTGACTATCAATAACACTCAACTATCCTGGCTAAACAACTCTACCCCTGCCAAATACCTAGGAATATTAATTGATAGACGACTAACCTGGAAAGATCACATCAAATCTAACATACAAAAAGCTACAGCAAAAGGTTCTAAATTGTATCCACTCATAAACCCGACATCTTCACTAAAACTTGAAACCAAATTACTACTATATAAAAGTATTATAAGACCCACACTAACATATGCATGCCCTGCCTGGTTAAACACTGCTCCTAGCAATACTAACAAAATTCAAGTTTTTCAAAATAAATGCCTTCGCAGACTTCTTAACGCACCCTGGTTCATTCCTAACAGTCAAATTTATCGTGAACTTCAAATGCCTTACATCTCAGACTATTTAATAAGCTTATCCTCTAAATTTTATACACTTCTTCCATCTTGCCCAAACACTTCCTTTTTTCACCTTGGTCAACAAGCCAATACTCCGAACAGAATAAAATCTCGTTTTCCCGTAGATATTTTCAGACCCCCCTGATTCAAATCTCCCCACATGTCCTCTCATAATATTTTAATTAACACCCTCTCCAAACCTTAACAATATCAAACTCAAACTATCTTCCTTTCTCACCTCACCATAAAACAAAATTTATGTCTTTCTTTGTGGTTTAACACCTCAATAAGACAATCAACTTAGGAAGTTTTCCAAGAATTATATGTTTATGTGTATTCACAACTCTGTAGGACCATCTGGTCGAGCAGATAGAAATAAATTTAAAAAAAAAAATCATATCAATTTCCTTGACGAATACTTTCAAGATTTTCGAAAGATAAATTCCATGCCCATAAACTACATTATATTTATTAACTTTCTCCCTCATTCGAAAAAAATGTATCTAATTTCAATTTTTATCCTAATAGAATTTATATTTTAACATAATATTGTCACTAAACCCTTCGTCAGGTTCCCTGTGAGATCCAAATCATCAATCATGTCAAGTCGTAATGTGAAAAACCCTGAAAGACATTCTTGTCGAACAGGCAGAAATAAATTTAAAAAAAGAACTTCAACGGTGTCTTGCAAGTTCACACAAGATTGATACCTTTTGATTTACAAGTTCAAAAATTTTCTATTAGAACAGAACTTCGGAAAAATCTACAAGTCAGTGGAATTACAAGAATACGGAAATTCTTGGAAATACATTTCCACGAGAACGGCGTAACGTCACTAAATTATTATAATAAATTTGACTAGACAGATGGAATTCCAGTTTTAAAGGGCGACATATATATTATTTTCTTCCTCAAGTACACTTTCTTAATAAAAATTGAAAATGGTTTCTTCCGTCATGGAATACAATTTTTTATCTAACAGGGTATGTCAACTTTAATTTCAAACTTCATTCTTTCAATCTTGTTAATACTCCCATATGTGCTCGTAAAGAAGGTGAATAAATCGCTTATCATGTTTGATGTGAAAGTACAACATACGATGACAACCGAAGGAACTTTGAATTAAAAACATTAATTTTTTGGAGTATTTAACACCTCACGATACACTTTTAACTAAATTTATTTTCAAAGATTTTCAAAATATTGTCAAAAAATTACATCACGAAGAAAATTATTTTAATATAATATATTTAATATTCTTTAATATTGTTTCAGCTAATCTTGTGTTCAGTTATCCTTTCATTTAATTATTCTATTATTTAGTTATTCAGTTCATTTTTCATCGTGACTTTAACTACTTGTTTTACGTAGTTTCTGTTACATTATTAAGAAAAGTAATCACGATGAAATTATTAAACTCTATTTAATTTATCTATTTGTTCAGAAATGTTTTGTAAATAATATGATCAATTGAGAGTCCTGAGAAATGCTCCAGCAGAGGTGTGGAACAATTTTTAATCGATAAAATATTTTTTAAATGTGATTTTAAACTTGAATTGTATTTATTTAATACACTGCAACAGCGAAGTATTGCCGGGTCCGCTAGTTGAATAAAACAAACGCCTCCAGCCCTCACCCCTAACATTCCTACGTGGCCGCATGACCTCCTGGCCACGGGCAGCGCAGAGGACAAGGCGGTTGAAGGAGGGGAAGGGATGGTATGGGAGGGGGTGCGCGCTGCGTGAGGCGAATTCTGCGCCAGCTCCCCTGGGGTCCTCGCCCCCCCCCCTCGCCACCCTTCAGGCGAGAGCGAAGGGCGTGCGGCAAAACCAGGGCACGCGGACACTGCGCCCAGCGGCCTCAGAAATGTTGAACTCGCGATGAGACAATCCGGCTAGGGAGGCGACATCGATGTCCATGCTTTCAAAACATTCATGTTTTTTAATGAATCACAGATGTTTTGGGTGAATCACGGATGTTTTAAGTAAATCACAGACGTTTTGAGTGAATCAGAGGTGTTTTGAGTGAATCACAGATGTGTTGTAGTGAATCACAGATGTTTTGAAGTGAATCGCAGATGTTTTGAGTGGATCACAGATGTTTTGAGTGGATCACAGATGTTTTGAGTAAATCACAGATGTTTTAAGTAAATCACAGATGTTTTAAGTAAATCGCAGACGTTTTGAGTAAATCACAGATGTTTTAAGTAAATCACAGACGTTTTGAGTGAATCAGAGGTGTTTCGAGTGAATCACAGATGTTTTGAAGTGAATCACAGGTGTTTTGTAGTGAATCACAGGTGTTTTGTAATGAATCACATGTGTTTGATAATGAATTAGAGATGTTTTGTAGAGTCATAGATGTTTTGTAATGAATCAAAGATGTTTTAAATAAATCATATATTTTTAATGAATCATAGATTTTTTAATAAATCATGGATTTTTTAATGAATCATGGATTTTAATGAATCGTGAAATGTTAATGGATCGTGGATTTTTAATGAATCGTGGATTTTTAATGGATCATAGATCTTTAATGAACCCTAGATTTTTAACGAATCATAGATTTTTAACGAATCATAGATTTTTAATGAATCGTAGATTTTTAATGAATCGTAGATTTTTAATGAATTGTAGATTTTTAATGAATTGTAGATTTTTAATAAATCACAGATTTTTTAATAATTCATAAAAGTTTTTAATGAATCATAGATATTTTTAAATGAATCATAATATTTTAAGGAATTATAGATGTTTTATACATCGATATATAAAAGTGAATGTTTTTTTAACATCGATCTTTTATGCCTCAAAGAGTAGGAAGTATTCAGACAGCAACTAATAATATATATTCTTAGAATACTTACATCACAAAAAAAACTTTTACCGATCTGATGCTACATAATTTGTAGTAACCTTACCGTAAGTTTTGCAAAGAAGACCAGCAATACTTGGAACAAGAATTTTACCTGAAACAAGAATTCCAAATATATTAGTATCAGTAGCGGTTCATGATTTTCTAGATAGGGAAGGCTGCAAATGCATTGCATTATATTGCATTGTATTGCCTGCATTGTATTTCTATTCATAATCTCTTCCGATACAAAGTCAAGGGTGTAGCGCTCCTACAGCATATTGGGAAAACTAGTTGATGCACAATTCTTCTCGCTGAGCTGCATAGTAATGCTATCTGGTGAGCACGCCCTTCTTCAGACCCTACGCCCTACCCTTGAAGGCTACCTGGCCGCAGCCTTCGTCCGCCGGTAAGCCTGTGCAGTGAATGCATGACGTCAAACCTCGTCGTTTTACACAGACCTTATGGCGGAATGAAGTGGAAGCCTAATGCTTTTGTTTTCCCTGCCAACAGCTTCATATGCGTTACGGACGACCGTTATCGAACTCTCAAACAAAACTTTTGATAAGACTGTTACATAATGTAACTCATAAAGCCATTATTAACAAATATATGCATTTATAAATATAATTTTAAATTCCTTTTGGGCGGCGATTTCTACAGGACAGGCTCCGCCTTACAGCCTTTGACGAGCAACGCCTGATTAGTATTAAAAATACTATAGAATAAGGTTTTCAAATTCATATTATATTACAAACATTATAGTAGATCAGAATCGTTCTGAAAGTGCACCCTTTCTAGTGAACGTATATCACTTCTAAAATTAATGAGTACAAAAAGATAAATAATGCATGTCCGCTAGCGAAGTTGTACCAGCTCTGGCGCCCAGCAGTTGTCGTCTGCAACTGAATTAATAATGATGCTGTTTGTGTTTTAGTAAATATAAAATATTTCTAAGATTCATATTAACGCTGTATGTTTTTAGTAAAGAAAGCAACTTTATAACCAAATGTGTACGTGGTACAACGTGATTCGTGTTATGCTTCACTATCTCTATTTCAAGGATGTGAAAGAATACAATTGCTAGCGTTGGTAATCTATCTCTAAGGAGCGTTTTGAAAATACTCTGTAAGTATAATAACCAAATCCCACCCACGTAATTCATGTAAGCCTCTCTTCATTAATCTAGGAATTTTACCGTTACCGTGTCTGTTTATTTACGAATCAGTGGTTTTTGTCAAAAATGACTTGCTTAAGGGCGGGAATATATTTTCAGAAAATGCCGATGTCTATTACTATAACACTCGACGTAGAAATCATATTCATCAGGTGACAGTATCAACAGCTCATTACAAAAAAATTCACATACAATACATGTACATTATTTTACAACACTTTGCCAGATGACATTAAACGATTAAATTCAATAGAAAAGTTTAAATCCCAAGTGAAATCGTTTCTGCTGCATAACTGTTTCTATACAATTAGAGACTATACTGAGCATTACAAGAAAAGTAACATTAATTTTAACAATGATACATAATGCATTATTTACCATTTGGACTGTATACATGTGTATAAACAACCTGTAACAACTATTGTACTAAAGCCTCCGGGTCAATGACCCCCATCTCGATCAGGTTTTTCGTCCAGATTCCCTGATCCATTGAGCAAATGCTGAGATGGCCCCTTGATTTGCTTCTGGACATAAATGTAACTTCATTATCTGTACACGTCTTCTAGAATTCAGTGGGAAATACAATTATTCAAATTATCGTTTGCATGTTGTCGCGTCAGGAAGTATTATTCCGAAGGACAACATGGATAAGAGCCAAAATTTATTGCTTATTTATCCTTGAAAATAGATTTTATTACATGGGAGGTTTTTTTTCTGTTTTCAAAATTTAAGTAGTATATGTCTTAGTGTAGGGATCACAGAATTTTGAAAATGTGCACACAATTCACTTTTCCCCATAGCACGTCATACGCAGTTTTAACTGTTTTTGACGTAAAATAAATAAATAAATAAATAAAGTAAATATATTTTCCCTGAAAGAGTTAGCAAAGATGTAAGCAGCCGTAAGAAGAAATGGCATTTCCTTTCATTTTCACTAGATACCTTTCCTTTCATTTTCACTAGGACCCATACATTTAGAGGAATGGTACACAATTAGTATTTCTGGATTTACAATAGTAAACAAGTTATTGACTAGGAATACATGTTAAAGAATTGTCTGTAAATAATATTTTATGTTATCAGACGATTAAAAACAATATTGATATTAGCGAAATCCTGCAACAGGAATCTGGTCAGTTTTCACTGCTTTTTCAACCACCGAACTCTTGAAGAACGTGATAACCTGTCAGGTTTTCAGAATTCCAAAGAAACCAGACGAAAATGTCGAGATCATGTACTCCCCAACGGATCGGTTGCCAACATTATGTAAACCGTTGATCTGTACTATCCACTCAAACTAATTAACTCGTCTACTACTGGATATTAAATATTTCATTCGATATCAAAAATAGTTTTATTCTCTGATTAACAAAGTATTAAAAAAAGTGTACGATAAATGGCATCATTTGCAACATTTAATATCGACATCTGCATGAGCGTAAATTAAAGATAAAAACACGAGCAGTTTTTACGTTTATGAAATAATTTTTTTTATTATAAAAAGACTACAAATTAAAATTCCATCTCTATACAGTATTTGACTAATCCCTATGCAGTATTTGACTAATCCCTATGCAGTATTTGACTAATCCCTATGCAGTATTTGACTAATCCCCATGCAGTATTTGACTAATCCCCATGCAGTATTTGACTAATACCCATGCAGTATTTGACTAATCCCTATGCAGTATTTGACTAATCCCTATGCAGTATTTGACTAATCCCTATGCAGTATTTGACTAATCCCTATGCAGTATTTGACTAATCCCTATGCAGTATTTGACTAATCCCCATGCAGTATTTGACTAACTGCCAGTGTGCGTATGTGCGTGAGAACGGTTCCGTCACTCACGGATAATCACTTCCCGTACACTAATTGAGACGGTCTCGGGAACTGATAATTTGTTTACGAATCCGGCCATATATTCAAAGAAATTTCCCAAAACGTGTTCTTGTTCGCCTTTTGGAGCAGCCATCTTAGTGAGTATGCCAGGAATTAAACAAACGCCACCCCAATTGATCAATGTAGGAGGCGTTGATTAAACCCTTGATTATTTTTAGTCACGATACCATAATTTTCTTCCTTGAGGATGGCAACACTGATTTTTTTTAAACGACCAATATCAAAATCATTACACCCGGCAGAATTTGCTGTGAAGTATAAGAGTGAAGTGTTTCATGCGAATTTTTATAACAAATTTGCAAATTAACTTGGAACATTAAATTTGAAGAACATGAAGTCAATACGAAGAAAACAAGAACTGTTAGAACCAGAGAATACATTACTTGAGAGTGAAAAGATCGATGTCCTGCCCCCACCGGGACTCGAAACCTAGGACCTCCGGTTCAATGGCACTGCCCGTCAACTAGAGAGGGAAAGAGCACATGAGAATTAGACCAAACTCTATAGAAAGCGCCAGAGAAAGCGGAAATAATAAGTAAAATTCTAAAACGTTACGCAGCGGGATGACCTCAAATACTCAATGTAGTCCAGTAGGCGTGATACACGACTCTTTCCGTAATGTCACTATGTCATACGAAGGAATGTAGAGTCACTAGAGCATGAGAGGTTACGCAACTACGTGTTATTTCAAAGATCGTACGATACGGGCTGATGAGAGAAAATTATGTCACCGGGAAAATGTTGCCGAGAAACAGTTCATCTTCAACTTAATTTTACCGGTTGCTATGGCACTTGTGAAGTTGGAATTCCGTTAGTGAAGTTTCGTGTTCTTGAAGATTCTAGTTTCGAGGCCCGATGGAACCGAATTGGATAACCACGATTAAATCAAGTTATTGCAGGTATTATTATTATTATTATTATTATTATTATTATTATTATTATTATTATTACTATTATTATTATTATTACTATGATTATTGCAATTATTTTCATCATTATCATTATCATTGTTATTACTACGGACGGATTTTAATGAAATGTCATTTTTTCTTTTCACTTTAGAACAACGCCTTTTAGTATAGATATTAATATAATATTATGACCTATTTTATATGACATTTTTACATTTTTTATCGTTTTCGACCAATAAGTCATTTGTTCCTTTTTTGTCATTTATAAAGATTTTATCGCTTATTTAATCAATTTTAATTACATTTTAATGATACTTGCTTCAAATAATACTTACGAGAAGTAAGAAATGTTCTCTACAGAATTCCTCAGTAGCCTACTCGATTTATTCGATTAGAAATTTTAATATCAGTCGTTGTGAGTTTGTAATCTAAGGTTCCTGTGACGCCCACCAACGCCATTATCATTTTGGCCAATTTGGGATAACTAAAGACAGAGATTCCCTGGTAAAAATCAGTCCAACCAAACGTTTGTCAATCAAGTTCACTTGAACGAAAGAAAGAAGCCTCTATTACATAGGTAAAATATCCAACAGCTTGAGTTTTTCATCTGAAGTAGTTTCGATAAAAAAAACATTTTTCTTTATTTTTAGGACATTTTATAAACAATTTAAAAGAATTTTATTGATCTTTTTTGACGATGTTTTTGGTCATCAAAATCCGCCCGCTAATTATTACTATTGTTATTTGTGCAGTAAAATTTAAACAAAAATCAAGGATTCAGTATTTTAGCGTCAATATTAGGTAGCTGTAAGCAAGTTGTAGCTGTAAGAAAGTTATAACTGTTAGTGTTAATTTTATTATTATTATTATTATTATTATTATTATTATTATTATTATTATTATTATTATTATTGTTGTTTTAAAAATAATTTTAAGTTATATTGTTTTAATAAATATCATTACCTAAAATATTTAAAAAGTGTGTTCTGCCATCACGTTGCACAATCATGCTTACAGTAGTAATACGAAATCTATACCTAGCAATTCTTTCGAGATCATTTAGGATCACATTAGGACAAGCCTGAAGTCAAGAAGTGGAATAGTGTGAAACAAAAAAACCATTTGAGTATCGTACGGTTTTTTCTTATGGTATTTCTCCAACATCCGAGCGGAATTGATAAGAGGAAACCTTGGAAACTTCAAATAGAAAAACTGGCTAATAGACAAACACTTCGAACACAAAAAAATACTGACCATTTCACATGCTTAATTCATGTAAATGAATTTGAGGCGTTGTTTCGTCGTATGTATTAATTTTGGCATAAAGCTTTTTCGGCCGCATTGCGACCATCTTCAGTGCTATTTTGAGGCGGCTGGGGGCCTCGGTCCAAACAAGACAGCCGAAAAAGCTTTATGCCAAAATAAATACATACGACGAAACAACGCCTCAAATTCATTTACAAGATGCAAATGTCGTTAACGCCGCACCATTTCCTACCATTGCTTAATTCAATAACAGAAATAAGGGGTAAAGAAGCCGTGGTAATATGAAGCAGAATAAACGGAAGATTCCCACGGTCGACCACAAATCCTACCGTCTTAAAACCAACACCTTGCAGGAGTCGTCCTGGTTGTGTCTTGTAAGTGTCCCACGAGTTTAAAATAGGATGAAACCCCACTCTTCTTCGAAGGTGCAGACAGTTTATCGAAAGTTGTCTAAACTACTACCGCCACCACCACCATCGCCATCGCCATCATCGCCGTCACCGTCACCATCACTATCATTATCATCATCAGCAGCAGCACAATCACTATCGCCCTCACCCCCATTCACAAATACTGCTCCAATCACCACTAACGTACTGGGAGAGATGGCTAAGGACATCAACTGATGTCACTGCAGTGCCTCTGACCAGGAGGTCCTGCAAATAATCATTTTCATCTTACGGTGTGAAAAGTATCATTGACGCAGTGTTTGGCGACCTTTAACCTTCATTTCCGAGAAACTTTGGCGATCGCCGTAGTGTAACATCGGTGAGAATTTTTCATGTTGCAGTGATTCTTTGCTGGTGGTTGATATCGCCAGTTTGTAGGATGGCTTCTATTGCGTCTAGTCTGGGTGATAAACTACATTTCTGGATAACAATTTGTGACGTTTTTAATACCGATGGGAAAGTTGTATAGTGCAAGTGTGCATCACTTGTGGTTCCCACATGAAATTCAAAACGTTAGGAATGTTTTTAAAATTTGTACAGGAATTCTCTTATAAAATTAAGTTTGTATTATATAAATCCGTTTATAATTAGAGTATTTTAATATTACATATTTTATCTGATTTTACGTATTTCTTACATATTCTTCCTGTTTTCATTACATATTTATGTACATATTTTGACGTTTCACACTACATATCTTTTCCGGTCTCTAATGATCACCAACCAAGCTGCAATCATCACCGTGGCGGCTTGCCTTCTCCGAAGCCGCCCCGAGATATCAGATTCTTAGAAGCCGGTTCGTCTCTCTGACGGTGGGTCGGTTCCTTTCGTTCTGTAGCCGCTGTCAGCTCGCGTCAAAGGATCGATAGAGCCCGTGCCACAGCTAGCATGCTAATGAGTTGCTTTACACGGTCTCCGTCACGTGACACGGGTTCTCCCTCAAGGTGCTGCCGCATTTGACAAGGTGGTCGGCGAAGACCCTCTCCTAGGAGGACTAGTGTACCGATCGCCATGACATTGGAATTTTCAGCAATGACATTAAGAGTAGACATAATTAACCATCTTTCCAATGGCTGTACAGTTGACGTGTACGTTACATCACTAACTATTCAATTTATTAATTGATTGATTTTTTCGTGTTTCCGGGTGCGTCAACTGCTTTGGTCATTAGTCCCGTTAGCGTAGTGCATGTTTTTTTCGCGGGAGTTGGCGGTGATCTTCCCCCACTGGATCGCGAGATCCGGGGCCTTATATCAGACGATTTGATTACATATTAAAAGAAATAGCTCGATCGACGTTCAATTTCGCTTACACAATCGGCGTTACACGCCCGTTACAGGTTAGTGTGGAAACTTGGTTGATTCATCAAGTTGATTCATAGGCGTACGGAGCCAAAATCCAAAAGGGGTCAACTATAATATTAGTCTCCCTGAATTCTCGTTTCTTAAACGTTTTTATTTACATTTACCTTTTACAAGTAAATAAATAGAACTACTGAAGGAGGATAAAATTTTACCCTTAATGATACTATTAATAAATAATAATAGTTTGAAATTGACCACTTTCAGGGTTGCAAGATGGTTTGGAGAGTTTCCCCTTCAAATGTTGTGTATCAATAATCCAAAATATCATCTTATAAAGGGAATCAGGGATTGACCTTCTTTACAGAAATAAAATGTTTCATTACGTAGGGCCAAATGGCTTCATTCGAAATTTTCAGGGGGGGGGGGGGCATGTCAAGTGCCTTGGCCTCCCTACCCTCCCCCACGCACGACGAGCAACAGTATGAAAATCCATTGAGAAAATATAATAGTAGTTTAAATAATTAGTTTATAATATTAAGCTTTATTGCATGAACCGGTAGCGGTAGCTCAGTGCATCAACTGATGTCTCTGCAGCGCCTCTAACCGGAAGGTACTAGTTTCTAGTCCTGACGGCGGCAGGATTTTCGACACTAGCTGTTCAGCTAGGTCGAATTCAGCTGCTGTCTGGAGGAGAATTCTAGCGGCCGGCTGCTCTCATCGGTAGTTTTCCCTGGTTTCTCCGATCAACACCAGGCGAATGCCGGAGCAGTACCCTACCAAACGGGCCACGGACCGCGCGCGATCTGTCCTTCCTCTTCCTTGTCCTCTCCTCTCCCCTTACACACACACTTACACTAACATGCACTACACTACCACATATTCCGGGTGACCGGTCGGGAAGTTAGAGCTTGTCCCGACTGGGGCGGTGCCCCGCTGGTGGGAGAGTCCTGGTTAGGGGGAAACCCCACTAGCCGACGGTAGGTCGGCGCCGGATCTCGCCATTCAGCGGGGGAAGATCACCGCCATCTCCCGAGAAAAACATGCACTACACTAACGGGACTAATGACCAAATTAGTTGACGCGCCCGGAAACACGAAAAAATCAATCAATCAATCAATCAATTATTGCATGAGTACATGTTTTGGAAACGAGCGACGTTAGAAGCGAATTTTCAAATTTGTGCGAATGCAATAAAACAACTTTTAATAACAAGTTGCATCCGCTATATTTTTGTATAACAGCATTATAAATTTATAAGAGAATCAAACTTAATTTTGCGATACAACTCTCTTGTAACATCTCGAGTATTTGATATTGGTGCGAGAAAACGGTGGTTGGCTGTTCCGTTTGCCTACCTCCCAACGATTCTCCCGCTGCGATTGGCTGAACATTTGAAGACGCAATCAATTGTGCCGTCAAATGCTAATGCGTCATTATTGGTGTTGTAAAATGCCCGATTATAAACAATTTCTTGCAACATAACAGGTCGTTTATAATGCTGGAATTCAAAAAAAATAATTTCTGGTGTCGTGATCATAGTAGGTTGTCCATATACAGAAAAAGTATTAAATTAGAATAAAGCTGACTCATAAATTGATTGTCGTTCTCGGGCACGCCCACTGCTATGGACATTACACTCGTTAGAGTAATGAGTAGACATCAGATGTTTAGGCACTAAAAAATCGTCTTTTAGGCGCCTAAAAAGGCACTGAAAATGTCAAGAATAAGGAGAAAAAAGGCACTATTATAATTTACATACACAAATGAAAAATTGTTTATAATTTTTGTCTGTTATTTTGTAAACTTAAATGCGCAAAACAAGTTCGTGCATTTTAATGTAAAACTAAATTTACATATTTATAACTCTTATAAATTTTATTCTTAACAGTTTGTATTAACAAGTAATATTTGCATATTACCAGTAACATTTTAAGGATCACAATTTCAAATTTGCGACGACTGGGAGACAAAATCAGTTTGAATGCGGAGAAGGATATCTGAACGATGTGACTGGTATATATTTTAGAAGTCCAACACTAGCAACATTGAAACCTTCTGGGAATTTATATTTATTTCCACTTAAAATTTTGATGCCCTCGGTGTATTGTCAATCGACCATGTTCTCAGATCATGACAGGTATTTATGAAATAGGGAAATGGAGAAAAATCAGTTGGTATACTTTCAGGAATTCTCTCGCAATTTAAAATACCAAGACGTGAATTGGAGATTTCGTAACGAATGGTAACGTTGGACCATCACCGATTTTTATTATTTTATCCGATATTTTAGCATTGTGTATAAAAATAATAAAAAGGTCCTAAAAAGGTATTTATGCAAAAAAGGCATTTATGCTCAAATAAGCAAAAATAAGCATTATAAATCATCGTCGTATGTCATCATTTGTCATGATTCGTGCACATATATTATCAGCCTTCAAATAAGTTCGCTAGAATAAAATAGGCATTTCCCTAAACATCCGATGTCTAGTAATGAGTGATTTTTTTTCGCGTGTGGTGGCGGTAATCCAAACTCGGTGGATGATGACGCCCGGCGCGAACCTATGTGTCTCCCACCAGCGGGGCACCGCCCTAGCCGAAGCAATCTCTTATCTCCTCACTGGTCATCCGACATCTGGTAGTGTAGTGCTCATAACAGTGTGTATAAGAGGAGATGATTTGACAAGCAAGAGAAGAAAAGATCACGCGCGGTACGTGGCCCGTTTGTTAGGGTACAGCTCCGGCAATCACCTTATGTTGATCAGAGAAACCACAGGAAACTACCGATCAGAGCAGCCGGCCGATAGAACTCTCTTCCAGACAGCGGCTATGGCAACCTAGCTACGTTGACAGTGTCAAAAGTCCTTCCACCATCTGGACTCATTGCCAGGAACCTCCCAGTAACCATCGACACAGAGCAAGAGTCAATGTTGGCTCCGAGCCAAACCTATTAATTATTCGTGTTTCCGGGCGCGTCAACTGCTTTAGTCATTAGTCCCGTAAATGTAGTGCGTGTTTTTCGGGAGATGGCGGCGATCTTCCTCCGCTGGATGGCGAGATCCGGCGCCGACCTACCGTCGGCTAGTGGGGTTTCCCCCTCACCAGGACTCTCCCACCAGCAGGGCACCGCCCCAGCCGGGACAAGCTCTGAGCTCCCGACCGATCTCCCGGAATATGTGGTAGTGTTGTGCATGTTAGTGCAAGTGTGTGTTAAAGGGGAGAGGATATGACAAGGAAGAGAAAAGAAAGATCTCCCGCGGTCCATGGCCCGTTTGTTAGGGTACTGCTCCAACATTCGCCTGATGTAGATCGGAAAAAATACAGGAAACCGCCTCAGCCCGGACAAGCTCGAAGCTCCGGACTGGTCTCCCGGAATATGTGGTAGTATAGTGATTGTTAATGTAAGTGCGTGTGTAAGGGGAGAGGATAGAACAAGGAAGAGGAAGGAAAGATCGCGCGCGGTCCGTGGCCCGTTTGTTAAGTTACTGCTCCAGCATTTTCCAGATGTTGATCAAAAAACCACCGGAAACTACCGATCAGAGCAGCCGGAAGCTAGAATTCTCCTCCAGACAGCGAATGAATTCGACCTGATGTCGAAAATCCGCCAGCATCTGGACTCGTAGCCAAGGACCTTCCGGTGATCATCGCAAAGCTAGCTCCGAGCTTACTCTGCCGGTAATAAAACTACTGGATGAACTTGTGACTATCAGGGCCGGGACAGCGTCAGCCGTGCCCAGAGCATGTAGTCGGATCAGTGGGCGCGTCCCTGGTGAGCCAAGTTACTAGAACAAAGAGATCCCTCCGGAGGACGGGGGGGGGGCGGCGAGGCTCCTCATGAATACCCCGTCCGCTGCGTTTACTGTCGCCGCGAGCGTGGGCCATGACGTAACCGTTATGTCGGCACCGCCGCCGCCGCCGCCGCCAACAACAGCAAGCGAGGGAGACGGAGAGGCAGAGAGAGACAAAGAGCACGCGGAGGCGACATATAAAAAGACAGCATGTGAGGGGGACAGTTAGAAATAAAAAGAAGGCACGCGCGCAAGGCAAGAAGATAATACGCAAGGAAAGCGGAGATTAAGATGAGAGGGAGGCTGGAATTTAGGCAGTATGATGGAAATGTTCATAAATGATGTTAAGATATAAATACAGAATAGTATAATAAACAGAAATAAATATAATATATAGATGTGCATACAAAGACGTGCGATAGAGTCAGCTATAGAGAAAGGAGTGTACATTGTACAGCGTACATACCTAACGGGAGCAGTGGCTCAGTGTATCAACTGATGTCACTACAGTGCCTCTGATCGGGAGGTCCTAGGTTCGAGACCTCACGGCGGCAGGATTTTCGACACTAGCTTTTCAGCTAGGTCGAATTTAATTCGCTGTCTGGAGGAGAATTCTAGTGGCCGGCTGCTCTGATCGGGAGTTTTCCGTGGTTTCTCCGATCACCACCAGGCGAATGCCGGAGCAGTACCCTATCAAACGGGCCACGGACCGCGCGCGATCTGTCCTTCCCATTCCTTGTCCTATCATCTCCCCTTACACACACACTTACACTAATATGCACAACACTACCACATATTCCGGGAGATCGGTCGGGAGCTTAGAGCTTGTCCCGGCTGGGGCGGTGCCCCGCTGGTGGGAGAGTCCTGGTTATGGAGAAACCCCATTAGCCGACGGTAGGTCGGCGCCGGATCTCGCCATCCAGCGGGGGAATATCACCGCCATCTCCCGAGAAAAAAACTTGCACTACACTAACGGGACTATTGACCAGAGCAGTTGACGCGCCCGGAAACATGAATAAATCAATCAACCAATCGAATCACGACATTGGCAGGAATTCAGCCGCTGTCAGATGGGGAATTCTAGTGGCAGAATTCTCTATGCAGTACTTTTCCGTCGTTTCATCGATCAAAAAATCAGGGGAATGTCGGAACAGCATTATAACAAAAAGTCACCAACAACGGGCGATCTTCCTTGCCTTGTCCTGAACACTTTCTTACTAACCTACACAACTCTCGTACCCACACAACTCACGCTCTGCAATCCTATTCATGTCAGGTTAGCAGTGGGGGAGCTTAGAGTTTGTCCAGGCTGGGGCGGTCCCTTGCTGGGGAGATACCTGGTTGGGGAAAACCCCGCAAGCCTACGTGTATATTGTGAGCGAATCTCACCATGCAACGGGTGAAGATTGGTTTGGTTTGGTTTTTTCGTGTTTCCGGGCGCGTCAACTTCTTAGGTCATTAGTCCCGTTAGTGTAGTGCATGTTTTTTTGGGAGATGGCGGTGATCTTCCCCCGCTGGATGGCGAGATCCGGCGCCGACCTACCGTCGGCTAGTGGGGTTTCCCCCTCACCAGGACTCTCCCACCAGCGGGGCACCGCCCCAGCCAGGACAAGTTCTAAGCCCCCCACCGGTCTCCCAGAATTGTGGCAGTGTAGTGCATGGTAGTGTAAGTGTGTGTGTAAGAGGAGGGGATAGGACAAGGACGAGGAAGGAAAGATCGCGCATGGTCCGTGGCCCGTTTGGTAGGGTACTGCTCCGGCATTCGCCTGGTGTTGATCGGAGAAACCACGGAAAAACGGGTGAAGATCTCTCGTTATAAAAAATCAATCTATATTCACAGAATTATTAACCTTAGCAGTTTAAGTGCCCGAAAACATGAAATAATCCGTGGTACCGCTACGAACAGGCAGTACACGAAAGAGAGAGAAAAAAACTCACGAAACACTATAGCACACGCAGGAGGCAGACACGGAGAGAGAGATAGAACAAAATGTGAAGGAGACAAGAAAATACCACGAGAGGCTGTTAATACAATGGGAGGGAGACAGAGAGAGAAAGACAGTATACAGAGGCAGAAGCGGAAAGGCAACATACGAGGGAGACATAAATATACACCATGCAACGGAGACGGTGGCGGTGCTTCAAAGTGCCTAGTTGCAGATGCTCCTGAAATATTAAAGTTGTGAGTAATATGCTTTTGTATGAAACTATATTAATAAAAAGTACTATATTAATAATAAACTATATTAATAAAAATGTTATATTAATAATAAACTATATTGATAAAAAGTAGTATATTAATAATAAACTATATTAATAAAAAGACGAGTGGACTCCGGTGTTGTGCTGTGTTTCATTTGAGTCAATTACATCTATTATTACTAAAAACATTCTACTAAATAATGTTAGTAATAATAATAATAATAATAATAATAATAATAATAATAATAATAATAATAATAATAATTTACATACGAGTAGATGTAGTATATAAGATTCCCTATAGATAATTTTTAATTCTGTTGGTAATAAGACAATTGTTTAGATTATTGCGAAGAACAACGAAATAAAGTTTGCTTTCCTTAGCAGAATAATGAATATTCTTACCACTTTGCAGCCATCGTAAAAGATAACATTCATTCAAATGAGCTTAAGGTAATGTCACATTCATCTCACGTCTATTTCCATTCACAGGACTTCCTTCACACCTCGTAACTTGTCACAACACGTCAACGCCCTTTCAGAATATTCTAAAACGCACCTCCAGTGTTACTACAATGATTTTTTCACACGTACCTACTCACCAAAATATTCAAGCACTTGCAAAAGAGTTCCCCAAAAAACTGGGTTCAATGTCCGACCCTTGCCCGTAGTTGAAACCCCCAGTTTGTCCAAAGCATTTGGACGGTGTGTTGACCCTACTCTGAAAGCAATAAAACATGAGGTCTGGTTGCGTTCAGCATGTGAAACCCACAGTTTACTTTACGCTTGCTTAGACGAGCACGCGAGAAAACTTTCCCTTTCCGAATATGGTCCCCGCGTAAAATACACGTAGCTCGTGTCCTGGGGCGACACTTTTTGTTAATTTATGTTTCGCGCAGAGTGAATTGAACTGATTTGAATAGCCTCTGCGTTTATATTTCATGAAGATATTTCTCTTGCAGTTAGCAAATTTACAGAATGGTCTGAGAGAACCCATAACTATTTACTCAACTTTATTTATACACATAAAAATCAAATTATTACCAGGTATTCATGAACGTATGATGCACCACGAAAATTTTGAACAATGTAGCGCATTACAGTTTTTTGTTATTAATATTAACACAAAAACTACTTGAACAAGAATTTTTAGTATCTGTTTCACATTTTTTACTACATCTTAACATATATTTTTAAAAAATGTACTAAAGAATTTTGTTTTCTTTTGTGTGTTATTAACGTCAGAATTGTTTTAGAAGACTATTGAGATAATTCTTTCATATTAAAAGTGTCACCTTTAGCTCCACCCATAGGAATTTGTCTTCTTCACTAATGACAAATATGTACAACACATTTTTTACACGTTTGTTTTACTACCATTCCTGAAAGTTTCATTCCAATTGGGTATATGTATATATATATATATATATATATATATATATATATATATATATATATATATATACAGAGAGAGAGAGAGAGAGAGAGAGAGAGAAGTAAATAATCGCGCGCGGTCCGTGACCCGTTTGGCAGGGTAATACTCTGGTATTCGCCAGGTGGTGATCGGAGAAACCGGTCTCCTAGAATATGTGGTAGTGTAGTGCATGTTAGTGTAAGTGTGTGTGTAATGGGAGAGGATAGGACAAGGAAGAAGAAGGAAAGATCGCCCGCGGTCCGTGGCCCGTTTGTTAGGGTACTGCTCCAACATTCGCCTGATGTAGATCGGAAAAACCACAGGAAACTACCGACCAGAGCAGCCGGCCGCTAGAATTCCCCTTCAGACAGCCTCTAAACTCGACCTACCTATCTAGCTAGCGTCGAAAATCCCGCTACCGTCGGGACTCGAACTTGAGCTCCCCGTCAGAGTCGCTGCAGAATTAACGGCAATGCTGACTCTGAGATAACTCAGCTGATCAATGTGCAGCGGAGTAAAGCGGATGGTAGGGCAGATGGTAAAGGCTAGCGAGTGGGTTTAATTTAAATTACTTCCATTTTACACCACACGTAGAACTAGGGTAGCCGTGCGAGAACTCTTGCATGTTAAACCCCACCTCTTCCCTATTTTTCCATTTCCTTGTGAAGCCTGTAATATATATTTTTCTTCAAAACCCTCTTTCGTCCGTCACTTGTTCTATACGTCTCCTTGTAATTCATAACAATACAATATACACTTGTCAATACAAACTATTATTGTTTAACGATATTACTGAGCGGAGCGGTACACCCGTGTAATTCAATCACGTAGAATGTCAAGTAATTAGTTTAATTTCTCATTCAGTTGCAGATTTTACAGGCTCTGAACAGGTGGGGTATAATTGAGAAGCGTCGAACCAGCAAAAATGAAATAGAATATTCTAAATCTCATCCTATATATTACGGTGTGAGGAACGTTTCTTTGATGTCTTTGGCTTCGAATTTAAATGCGTTTTTTAAACGAATCCTTCACATTTTTAAAGTCAAAGTGCAATTCGTCACGTCTCCGTAACATAATCTTTCTTTAGAGACCTCATTTATAAAGATTGGTTGTGTGAGAGCCGCAAAAGGTATGTATAATACTGAAATAATAAATAAGACTATTTTTTTTACGTAACAGGTAACAGTTCATGAATGCTTGGAAAACACCGACATATTTCTGTCAGGCTAAAATATTTTAAACATACGTAAATTTAGAATATGTTTAAACATCAATGTGTCTCCTTCTATTTTTGTACCCATACTGGTTCAATGTATTTGTCAAATCTTATCTTCAGACTATTTTCTCTACCATATAGGTGACGGCAACAGATTTTCACCAGGATGTGCTACTCCAAATCCCTTCGTTTAACACACCGCTCATCACGTTTTCTTTTATTTATTTATTTATTTATTTATTTATTTATTTTACGTCAAAAAACAGTTAAAAAACTGCGTATGACGGGCTATGGGGAAAAGTGAATTGTGTGCACATTTTCAAAATTCTGTGATCCCTACACTAAATCATTTACTACTTAAGTTTTGAATTTTGAAAGGGAGAAAAAAAAACTCCCATGTAATAAAATCTATTTTCAAGGATAAATAAGCAATAAATTTTGCCTCTTATTACTTCCTGCCGCGACAACATGGAAACGATAATTTGAATAATTGTATTTCCCACTGAATTCTAGAAGACGTGCACAGAAAATGAAGTTACATTTATGTCCAGAAGCAAAACAAGGGGCCATCTCAGCATTTGCTCAATGGATCAGGGAAACTGGACGAAAAACCTGATCGAGATGGGGGTCATTGACCCGGAAGCTGTGTTGCAATAGTTGTTACAGGTTGTTTATACTCATTTATACAGTCCAAATGGTAATTAATGCATTATGTATCATTGTTAAAATTAATGTTACTTTTCTTGTGATGCTCAGTATAGTCTCTAATTGTATAGAAACAGTTATGCAGCAGAAACTCTCTGTGTCTTCCCCAGCTTTCCGGATGATGAAAGAGGAAATTCGGTTTATTTGAGCCTCGAAGAGCCATTTTTAATTGTGAACTCCACCGTTTCGCGAAGTTGTTTACTGAATGAAATGCTGATAAACACAAACCTTCTGACAGAACGTTTACCCTTAAAGCACTCTGATGTTGTGAGTGTATTGCGACAAAATTCCTGAATAAATGCTTTTAAAAATTGCGAAATTCTCAAGAGCTCTTCCCGTTTCTTTTTCCGTAATAAAAGCGTCTTTTATTTAAGAGAATGGACCTTCCTTGGTTTCTATTTCATTTTCTCTTCTGCACACATTCATCTCCGAAAATTGCCATTAAAAGAAAGAAAAAATAAATTATATTTTCCTTAGAAGAAGCAGGCTAAACGAAACTCAATTTTCCGTATTAGAGAAAGGAATAAAAATAGACGCAATGTATACGTAGAGTTTTAAATGTATGAAATTACAAAATGTGCTGAATGTGAAGAAAA
>BLKR01006678.1:0-52500 GCA_011170035.1 Teleogryllus occipitalis | reverse complement strand
CCGTCTGTCTGCCCGTCTGTCTGCCCGTCTGTCTGCCCGTCTGTCTGTCCGTCTGTCTGTCCGTCTGTCTGTCCGTCTGTCTGTCCGTCTGTTTGTCCGTCTGTTTGTCCGTCTGTTTGTCCGTCTGTTTGTCCGTCTGTTTGTCCGTCTGTTTGTCCGTCTGTTTGCCCGTCTGTTTGGCCGCCTGTTTGTCCGCCTGTTTGTCCGCCTGTTTGTCCGTCTGTCTGTCAACACTACTAGCGCCTAAACGATCTTTTTCAAATTGAAGAATACCCAGTCTGGCTCTAGTTCAAGCTTTGAAATTTTGAGAAACATTCTTTAAAAGTTGGGGGTACTTTTTATGAAGCCACCCGGACATTTTCAAAATTTTCTCAAAAACGGCTCAAATTTTTTTCTTTAAATTTCGTGTAAAAATAGAGTAAAATACATTTATATAGGAGGCATACGTCCTATTTTCAAAAGTTTGAATTTCTTTCGGCGTTTTCCTACAACTACAAAATTGAAGACAGATTTTTCCTTCAAATGAAATTTCTTGTGCATAAATACTTCTTTCAATAAAGTCATATAGATTGGTTTGGAAATTTTAGTAGTTTTCGTGCAATAGTGCATGCAATATTTGCAATTTTAAAAAAATTACAAAAACAAGATTTTCTCAAAAACTGCTCCAAATTTTTTCTTCAAATTTTTCTAATCGTTAGTGCTAATTGCACTGTTTTATGTGACTTAAGGTTCATTTTGATGCATTCTTTTCTTTTTAGAAAAATTACTTAATTGTAATTTTTTTGAAATACCTCTCACGCCGTTAATATTGTCATTTCCATCAATTAGTATGCATTATTATATTTATGAGTAGAAGTGCTTCAAATGACTTCAAATTAACTTTTTCGAAAACTCAATAGATTTCCGAGAAAAAGAGTTTCAAATTTCGCATTTACAGTAAAGCTTAATCGCCATTTTCTCAAAAAAGCTACAAATTTCTCAATGAAAACTTTTGTTTAGGACGAGTGGAATCCTTGAAAACTGAAAAAAACCCAACGGGAATTTGATCCTGGAAGAACCGAAAAAAACGGGAATTTGATTTGCAAACCGGGATTTTTCGTTATTTTCAGATTTCCCCCAACATTTAGCACAAATTCACATGTCATCGTGTTCAGTAAAAAGCAGAATTCAACTTAGTACATGATAACGGCGAGTGTTTAAATCGAAGTATATATGACAAGTGTCACATGTTTGCTGGAGGATCACGAAGTTCTTGACTCACGCATGACTATTTTAAACCCTGCCCCTTGTGTAGGTGCAACATTGGTAGAGTACCTATCACCTCAGAGCACCTGTATGGTTGCCTGTGGGTTGCACGTGCTTGGACGAGAGATTTGCGGAACAACCGTCTCACTGGGAACTCAGTCGCTGAGTTTCAATTAGTGTCGCTCGTCTTTTTTGATGACATGGGCGGTACCACATCGCTATTTTTCCGATCGAAACGACCATGTTATCTCGTCCACGATATTCAAAGGGAATTTTAACTTCTTTTCTAGAAGAGCGCAGTCAAAGCTATCTTTGCTCATAGCATACCTACAAGGAGGTTAAGAGTAACAGTGCCCGAATTGACAGGGAGCACGAAGAAAATGAACATGCGGTGATCTTGACGGGGTTGCGCGCCAGGAAATATGAGTAGAACCTATTTCCTTCGCTGCATTGTTCAAGGCAGCGCAGGTAGTAATATGAAATTAAAGTTAAAATGTTGCTACAAGTTTATGGTACTCAGTTTTTTAAATTTTTCTTTCATGTAAAATTTTAGAAATAATGCCAATTTAATCCAAACCCAACCAATTCAAACGACGCGCCTGTGGTGCATGCCAGCTGTCATTTTGATAGCCAGGGACGTAGTCATTTCAAACATTTACAAATGAAACTTTCCATAATTAGCGATCAAAATTTCTTCAAGTAAATAAGTAATTTGTTAGATTAAAGTTAATTGTTTGACCTTCCATCAATATACTTTCTTTTATAAGAATAACAATAGTTTCCAAAAACCTCATTATGTTTACGAAGCCCAGGAAATCCGAAACGCGCGACTATGTTTGATGCCAAATTACACAAAAGATACTCGTATTTTCGAAAAATTCATCATGACCTTATTTGAAAATCTGTTTTCGATGAACACATTTTATTAAGAAAAAAAATGTATCTTCACAATTTAAGTTATAAGAAGACCCAGAAAAAGTATTATTTTTTTTCATTTTTCAAAAAATCGAGCGTATCAACAACATGAGACCTGCATCATTCTCTCAAGCGCCCTTTACGCTACTTAAGATCAAAATTTAATCAAAAAAATCTTAAGTGGTTTTTAAGAAAAATTGTTTAAAAAATGTCACTGTTTGACACAAAATTTCGCACAAAATACTCATGTTTTCGAAAAATAGAACATGACATTATATAAACATGTTTTTGATGAACACATTTCAGCCAGAAATCTTATGGTGCTAAAACAGCAAGTACTTTCTCGCAATTAGTAATGGAAATTTAATACTTTCAATGACCGCTCATCTATTAGTTTTCACATTTAACACAAAGGACTCAATTTAAAATGGAATAACACAAATAGAATATAAATATAATAAAAATAAAATGAAATATGAAATAATACACAAATCCTCACTTACATATCATCCAACGTAAGTTGGGAGCGGGCGACTGAATTTTTATTATAATTTGTTATAATATATTTATTTTTAATTTATTATAATTTATAATTAAGCAATCTTTATTTCATATTTATTTGGAATAGGTTTAAAATAATTTCTAAAAGATTAATTTGTAAACGTATAACAAAAGCTCCAATTTAAAAAAATGAAATATAAAATAACATACACATTCTAACTTATGAAGCATCTAACTGACTCAAAACATCTCTTAAAATTACGATCACGGGACGCAGAATTGTCAGAACAGCCGATTAAGTTTGACGCCTACTTACTCAAAAAATACTCATATTTTCGAACATGGCCTTATTTGAAGATCTGTTTTTGATGAACAAATTTCGTTAAAAAAATTGTATTTTCATAATTGTCGTTGTAGGAAGACGCCGAAAACATTTTGATTTTTTTCAATTTTTGAAAAATTGGATTTTTCAACCAACATGAGACCTTTGCCATTCCCTTAAAAGTCCTTTAGACTATCCAACAACAACATTTCATCAAAATCGATGGCACAATTTTTTTTAAATTGAGAAAATGTCCGAGGGGCTTCATGCAAAGTACCCTCCAAAATTAAAATATAGGTTTCAAATTCATGGAGCCGCGACATCAGCCAGATCATCAGTCATATTTTGCCGTCAATTGATTTCTCGGAATCAAGGACCCATAAAACATTGATTCTGGCTACACCACGTGTTAGATAATTTTTTCTATATTTAGCAAATGAATTTATCCACATTGTCGTTACCAGGGCCCGGTAATAAGAGTTTTTCTGCCGAAAATTCACCATTTTTCGCGCAACTTTCTCTTCTTAAGCGCGGCAAAGTAAAATTCATTATAATTGTAAGTGTAGAAAGACTGCGAATAAATTTGGAATTTTTTCCAATTTTCAAAAGTCAAAATTTTCAAGGAACATGAGCTCTGCAATCTTGAACGTTCTACACGCTATCTTGATTAAAATTAAATAAAAATTATGTCGTTTTTGAGAAAAAAATTGTTTAAAAAAATAAAAATTGCCTATATTTACACAAAATTACGCGAAAACTACTCAAATTTTCGAAAGATTGTACATGGCCTTATTTCAAAATCTAGCCTTAAGAACAGATTTCATTAAAGGAAAAATATATTTTCATAATTGTAATTGTTTGAAGACGCCAAAAAATGTTGATTTTTGCACTTTTCGAAAAATCATAGTCTTCAACGAATATGAGATCTACACCATTCTCACAAACGGTCTTCACACTACACAAAGGAAAATTTAATTAAAATCGTTGGAGCCATTTCTTTGAAAATTTTGAAAATGTCCCAGGGGGTTCAAGTACCCCCTCCCCCAATTAATAGAACGGTTTCAAATTTAAGGGGCCGCGACATCGCCAGATCGATTATGGAATACAAATTTTGAAGAAATCGGTTGAAGTGTTTAACCGCTATTGTTGTTCACTGGACTGACAGACGGACGGACGTTTTGCCGTCAACCGAGTTTCCGATATCAAGGACCCACAAAACATTGATTCTACACCACGCGGTATAAGAAATTTTCTAAATTTGGCAACTAGATTTATCCACTTTTTCGTTTTCAGGGCCCGGCAATAAGAGTTTTTCGGCCGAAAATTCGCCGCTTTTTCCCGCCATACTACATAACTTTCTGTTTAGTAGTGCTTAAGCGGTGGAAGGTAAGAACGTGTTGTAATATGCGAAAAAGTACCTGGAAAGTTTGTATTCTCAGATCTGGAAAACCGGGAAAAAATCTTGAATTCCAAAAAGCCAGATCGCTGGCCACCCTGTTGGCTCCCGGCTTAAAAACAAAAAATTATTACTTCCAGGCTCTTCTTTATCATGGTATTGTGACATACCAGACTGTCACACAATATTTTGATGAGAATTGGTGACAAGAATTTATTAAATTCATCGTAAAAAGGTAAATGTTGAGGACATAGGCATACAGGCAGGGCGTTCCTTAGCAACCAGGGAAGCGGAAGTAAATAAACATAGCGCGGCAAGTAACGGACAGATTGTGATATAAGGGCATGTAGGATTGGTGGTAAACTGGTAATGGGGTATGACGTCGAAGGAAACTCGAGATTGTTTTCTAAAAACAAGAGACAAGAATGTATGAAAGTTATGGAGGGTTGAACTTCGTAATATTTGAAGAGAGGAGCTTTAGACCGTGTACCGTACACATCGTATTGCAGAGGTTATTGTAAATGATAGATGCGGGACTTGGTAGACTTTTGCAGGAAATAATTGAGCAGTGAGGACTTATAAATATTTTGTGGGCGAAATACTATTTGGGACTTTGAATAATTCTGGCACCGGGAGTGCACAAATTGGACTTGAAGAAAATATAGACGTGAGAGCAGGGAAGAGAGGCTCGAGACATCTTGTAGTTTAGGGGATGAACTTTATATTTTATCGCGTTAAAAGTTGGAGGAATTAATTAGAAGAAATAGACTTCGTGTATCGTGGATGAAGTAAAACGTGACAGTCTTGGAGTTAGTGCCCATCCGTGGCAAATAATAGGGAAGTAAGTGAAACAATTAATAAGTTGAGGAGGACATTGACCCGGCAGCGGACCGAGAACAAGATACAAGAGAGAAGATTGTTCGGAGCAGTGAATTCTTTCTGGCCTCATCGTCCAAGAGCGCATGGATATCTAAAATAGTAAGAATAATAGCGCTATAGATAATTTTTACAATCGGTCATGACCAAGGTGATATTTCATGTCAAAAAGAATTATTTGATAAATAAACTTATAACGTTCTCATTCTGAAAAAGAAAAGCTGATTATCATTTCTTTAGCATCTTGCACAGTTTAATAATTTCTTTCCAGAAAAAATGTCAGATTCCTCGCTTCTTCGGTATGGAGAGCGGATCGAATGATCGTTTGCTAGGAAGAAAGTAAGTACCGGCGACGATTATTTTCGTAAGAACCCAAACGGCAGAGCTAGTAGGATAATTATTTCCCTTTAGATGTGTTTGCGGGAAATTTAAAATCGCAACTTTCCTGGCGCCCAAAAATGATATAAATTCGGAAACCGGTTACAGAAATAATTTGACAGAAACGGAGAGCGTTTCAGTATCAAACATCGTAAAGTTTTTACCCTTACTTTTTGCAGGATGAGAATCTTGTTTATTGAAAAGACATTCGTGGATTCATGGATCCATTTGGTGTACAATGTGACCCGAATCATGGTCGTCTATTCATAGACTCATCAAAACGAAGTCTAAAATTTTATTTTTACACAATGGCAATACTTATGCTTCAGTTCCAGTTAGCCATTCGGTACATGTAAAGGAAACATACAATTTCGGATTAGTTCTCGAACGAATTCGTTAAAATGAGCATAAATGGTTGATTGGAGAAGACTTAGCTCTTGGGTCTCCTTGTTTTTTATGCTTATAGGATAGCAGTGGCGGCTCGAGCTTAGGTTGCACGGTTGTACAACCCCAAGAAATTGCAGTAGATCTCATAATATCTTAGGAATATACCTTTTCTTTTTAAAACATTCATTATTCAAGATATTGCAGCAATATCAATAATGTATTGTGACGTCGTGGGAAATCTCAGCAATCACAGACACGAGCTTCAAAGGTATATACATTGTAACGCCCCCACTTCGGGGAACGCCTTGTAGAATGCTCTTTCAAGCTTAAATATCTCGGGGGGGGGGGAGGATCTTTTGAGGTATGAGAAAGTAGCACACCCAGACACAAAATTAGATAAAACAATGATATATTCTGAAATATGGCACAAGAGACTCTTTACACTTGACACTCAAGTTGAAAATCAAATCAAAGAATTTACAACACACAAAAAAATCTTACTTAATGATTTGCTCGTTATGTTGAGTCTAATTACCTCCTAACACCCGTGCACGGATTTTTGCTAGGTTATTAAATTAAGTGAAATTGAACTTTCCCACACTCCTGGGATTGATTACCATTACACATTATTTAGGATCTTATCGCTATTTTTACCTAGATAATTTTCCTCGTTAATAATTTTACACACAATAAATGAGGAACTCTAATCAAATATTTGCACAATTTTTAAATCGAATGCAATTGAATTGAACTTTCCCATACTCCTGGGATTGATTACCATTACACGTTATTTAGGATCTTATCGCTATTTTTACATTGATAATTTTCCTAGTTAATAATTTTACACACAATAAAATGAGGAACTCTAATCAAATATTTACAAAATTTCTAAACTGAATTCAATTGAATGCATTACCGTCGTACAAGGTTAATTTACGTCGCCGTGACTCAAATCTAAGGTGATCTTGCAAAGTTTAATGTTCTTAATCTTCGCTATCACTCCCGTCCAAATTCCGGTCTCCCCACTCTGGTTTTATTCAGATGCGGATTACCTTTGCAGCTGCCCAAGGCCCCGGGTTACGCACCGCCGTCGTGTCGTCGAGGTCGCTGCTCAGCTCCAGCCGCGCCGCCGCTCGCGTTTCCCAATGTCCTAGGAAGCCGTCTCCGTAGCCCGCTACCAAATTTCCGAACCAGTCTTCTATAGCTCTCGCCGCCAGATCCAGACACGCGCACGCGTATTCCTCAGTCTCTCGCGTGTGTTAATCCACGTGTCGCTCCACCAGCGCGTTGACTATCTAGTACGGTTCACAGTCACGTTTACTACTCCACTCAATTCTCACTTATTTCAGCTCACGTTCTCACAGTCAACGTTCTCTTTAATTCATGCAGCCTCGTTACAATTTCAACTTGCTGCTTTTCGCCGCCTCAATGCTATAACGCTCTCCTCCACTACTGCTCGTGGTATCATTCACGACCCCGCGTCTTGACTACCGAAGTTACCTCTCACGTCGCCGTCTGATTCAAGAAGAGAGCAACTCTTCGCCGCTCCGCTGTATAAATGCGGCTCTGACGTCATAGTACCCCATGCGTACCACCCCTACGTCGAGAGTACCCCGCCGCCGCTTCTGGCCGCAACCGACAGGTAGCGCCTTTTCCCTTCTCGGGCTGCTTTTCCGGCGTTCTTACGTACTTTCCGTCACCGCCGAAGTTGCGTAGGTGCTGTGTAGGTTTGTGGCCAGGCCACGAACGTCACAATATATATATATATATATATATATATATATATATGTGTGTATATATATATATATATATATATATATATATATATATATATATATATATATATGAGCGTGTGTCTAAGATCTTTCATTATTGCCAAATATACCAGGGTAGTGAAGTTTTCGAAATAAAATAATTTTATTTGTGTGAAAGGTGTCTAAGCAGTACTTGTCGCGATGTACTGGAGTCGAATTTAAGTAGCCAGTGGAAATCAAAGCCAGAACCACGTGCGCGGGAGGTGTTTTAGCCTTACGCAGACCCAAAGCAAAATATTATGTAATTACTGTTTCACTTTTATTTCACTTAGTTTTAATTGATTTGAATTGCATAATTTTTTACCTTTATTAATTTAATGTTCGATGTAGGTGCAACCTTCAGTCTGTTGGGGCACCAGCCGCCACTGTAGGATAGCCATGACAGAAAAAGACTGGCCATCACGAGAAGCTCTGTTGCCAGACCAAAAAATGTAGTTAGAAAAAGTTAAGTCCCTTCTGACAAGATCCTGCTACCTCTTCTACACACAAAACTAGGGCTGATAAAGCAATTCGATAAGCCACTCAATAAAGAAGATGAAGGTTTCAAGGTAACGTAAAGGATTCTAACTACAGATGTATCGTGGAACGCATGTTGTAGGCATTTCAAATACTAGGTTGCCACATGAGTTTGAAGGTACACTTCCTACACTCGCGTGTGGACTATTTTGCGGAAAACGGGGAACACCAGTGAAGAACATGGGGAAAGGTTCCATCAGGACATCAAGTGGACGGAACGTACGAATCAGAGTAAGTGGAACGTGAACATGATGGCGGGCTGGATGCTACATCGTGAATCACCTGAAGAGTCGTATACCCGGAAGCCCATACGGAGAAGTTTCGAAGAGTGCGTGTTCACACAAATAACAATTAAATATGCATCATTGGTTACTCTGGCATGTTTGTATCTGTACCAAATAATGTATTTGGCATTGTTAATCTATACCAGTGTTTTTCAATATTTTTGACTTCGCGACCCCTTTACAGGTTGAAAAATACTGGCGACCCCATTGTGCCATAGACTGAGCTTTGCATATGATTGCCACCTTCCCAATTCTAGAAAACCGGTGATCGCTGTGACCGGGGAGGGGGCGTAAGCACTGAAATTTAAAAAAAATTGACACAGACTTTTGTTCAGTTGTTTCATTTTATTTTATTTAAAATAAATAAATGAAATATATAGCATACCACTTTCTGATAATACTATTTCACGCAGAATAAGCGATATGGCCAATGATATTCAAGAGCAAGTAGTCAAGAAATTGAAGAAGAGACCACATTTTGCTTTACAGTTTGACGAATCTACAGATGTTTCCGATTGTGCTCAGTTTGTAGTATTTGTGCGCTTTGAAGCAGAAGACAGTATCACAGAAGAAATTTTATTTTGCAAAGCACTTCCGGCAAACACTTCTGGCCACACTTCTGGCCTTCTGACTCGTTTCGAAAATAAAATCGATAATGCCAAATATATCATGGACACACTGTTTTCTTCATCGACAAGCTCTAGCTGCTAAGGCAAGCTCTACCTTCTGATTTAAATGACGTGCTTAAGGAGGTAATAAAAATTGTGAATTCTATCAAAGGTAAAGCCTTGCAAACCCGGCTATTCAGAATCGTTTGCGAAGATATGGGCTCGCTTCATTACAATCTTCTTTATCACATAGAGGTCAGGTGGTTATCCAAAGGAAAGGTATTGAAAAGAGTTCTAGAACTGAGAGCTGAATTGTTAATGTTTTTACAAGATGCTAAATATGAATATATTAATAATTTTTCTGACCCTGTTTGGCTCTTGAAATTAGCATTTTTGGTAGATCTTTTTAGCCACCTTAATAATTTAAACAAGAACCTCCAAGGTAGAGAAGAAAATATTTTAACGGCTAAAGATAAAGTCAAAGCATTTTATGCAAAACTTCATTTATGGTCAACCTCTCTGCAATACAATATATTTGAGTCTTTTCCATGTGTTCAGAAGATTGTTGAAGATAATGCAACAGACCAAACGCTTGTGGTAAGGGCTCACATTCCTTGCATGATACAGAGCTTGCATAATTTACAAGAGAAACTTTTAACATACTTTCCAGACTTGCACTCTGAAGCTGACAATGGGCGTAGATGGATTCTAAACCCTTTCTTGGATAAGTCAGTAGAACTGGCTGATCTCACCACAAGTATGAAAGAATGTCTTATAGATTTAGCTGCTGATGGCATGCTTAAAATGGAAGTTCTTTCGCAAAGTATCGACGTGTTTTGGATGAAAAGAAAACAAGAATATCCAGAACTGGCAAGGGAAGCTCTAAAATTATTAGTGTCATTCGCCACTTCATACTTGTGTGAACTGACACTCTCTGCAATGGTTGACATTAAAACTAAAAAGAGAAATAGACTTCAATTAGAAAAAAGATTTGATTATTAACATTTCAAAAATAGCTCCACGATTTGACAAATTTTTGAAAAATAAACAAGCCCATTCTTCTCACTAAAATTGTGTTTTTTATGTAGTGTAGAACCTTGCCTTTTTCTCTTTGCCGGCGACCCCCCGAGTAAGACTTCGCGACCCCCCTGGGGGTCGCGATCCACAGTTTGCAAAACACTGATCTTCTTCTATATCTATACTTATAATATCTATACTTATAATATCTATATCTATCTATATCTATATCTATATCTATATCTATACTAATATATAAAGACAGAAGTGCGTTGTCTTCCAGCGCGGCAATCTCTGAATCTACAGAACCAATGCTGATGAAACTTTTGTGCTAGCATCCTTTAAAGGCCTGGAGTACTATAGGCTATGATTTACAAACATAAACGGTAATATATTTTCAAAATAATTACTTTTCTGGACATTTTTCGCCTACCCTTACATCACAGATTAAAGAGTGCATCAATGTCAATAGTTAAGCTGCGCGCCATCAGAGGATGACGTCTGAGATCTACTACTGATTTCAACAATGTCCAGAATTATTGCGAAATTAATTAGAGTTTGAATAAGGTTATGTAATGTCTCTGTGTGAATATTTGAAAGAAAGCCGTAACTGAAGTGGTAAATATTGTTAATGTTCATGTATTGCTCTTTGTCCGTGTTATATACTAAGTGGCAAGAAATCATTGTGAGTTTGAAAGTGTTTAATAATTGAGGTAGGTTGAGAGAATAAATAGTACAATAATATACAGTACAGAATATACAGTAATGTACAATGTACAATATACACAAATCGTATACAATCTAAACGTCTTCTTTTACAGAAATTTGTGACAACTGAATTGTTTGACTAAACGACTGTCACAATTGTCAAAACACATTACAAATGCCAAGAGATGAGCAGTCAACTAAAATTTTGAATCGGTTACTGAGAGGGAAGATCGACTTGCTGAAGTACTTACTCGCCTCATTGAAAACAATACTGCAAGAAGGGGAGACATGTGAATAATTCTTTAAGTAGTAGGGCAGCTGTTCATTAGGACTCTCAATTTGACTATTTACATAGTTCTTAGGTTGAAACTGGTAAAATGGAAAATGTGTATATGTTTTCAGTCCATTCAGTAGTTTTTCTTTTCAATATGCGAAGGTAGTTTGAACAGTGGTGTGTAATTTAGGAATGATCATTTACATATTAAGACTAATCTGAACAGTTGTTTGTCATATTAATTGCAGTTGTACTTTTTTCTTCTACATGCGAAGAAATTTAGTGCAGTGGTTGGTAATTAAGCAATGGTCATTACAATATTAAGACTAATATGTGAAGTTGTTTTGCATGTCACTGGCTCCTATGAATGAAGGAATGAATGAATGAATTCATATATATTTTTCAATGAATAATTGGAAAAAATTAATTTATCTAAAAATATTTTTTCTAAGCAAATCTGGGAGTCCTTTGTTTCTATTTTTCAGTATTCATGTTCGTATTGGTAAAATGGAAAATGTTGGTATGTTTTCAGCCCACCCAGTAAATGTTTTTCTTCAATAACTTCATTGACATATTGAGACTAATCTGCGCTATTGTTTTGCATATCAATGGCTGCCAATGAATGATTTCATCCATATTGTTCCATAAAATATAAGAAAAACTTAATTTATCTAAAAAGTTTGTCTGAGCAAATATATAAATCTGGGAGCTCTTGGTTTCTGTTATTCAGCTCTCACGTTAAAATTGGTACAATGGAACATGTTTATTTGTCTTCAGTCCACCCATTAAAAGTTTTTCTTCAACATTTGAAGAAGTTTTGTGCAGTGGTATGTATTTTCGGAATGACCATTTACATATTAAGACTAATCTGTAGGATTGTTTGCATATCAATTGCTGTTGTACTTTTTTTTGCTATATGTGAAGAAGTTTAGTGCAGTGGATGATAATTATAGAATGATCATTTATTTATTAATACTAATATGTGCTTTAGTTTTGCATAGCAATTGCTTCCAATAATTGAATTCATCCATACTTTTCTATAAAAAATAGGCAGAAATTAATTTATCAAACAAAAGGTTTGTCTGAGCAAATAAATAAATCTGGGAGTTCTTGGTTTCTATTATTCAGCTCTCCTGCACAAATTGGAAAAATGGAAAGTAATTTATGATTTTGTAAACCCAGTAAAAGTTTTTCTTCAATATGGGATGAATTTCTGTGCAGTGGTATGTAATTTAGGAATGACCATTTACATATTAAGACTAATCTGTATAGTTGTTTGCATATCAATTGCTCCCAATGAATGAGTTCATTCATATATTTCTCAAAAAATAAGCAAAAATTAATTGGTCTAAAAATATTTTTGTCTAAGCAAATAATATCTGGGAGTCTTTGGTTTCTATTATTCATATTTCAGGATCTATAATCTCTATCACTTGAGATAAAATAATGATGCTAATATTGTTTTGTTATGTGGCTCTGTGCATTGTCAATTTATTATTTACACATAATGTAATGTTGGTGGATAATTAGTTTTCTATTGTATCAGTCGTATGATGAATTGATTTACCTGAACAAATAAGCTTTATACTACGTGTTACTATCACACAGGGCATTAAACATATATATTTTTGTCATCTTTAGAATTATAAAAACTGGTAATTATGTTTCAGAATAGATACAAGTATTTTCATTTATTTTTATGATTATGGATCATCAATTACGTTATGACATCGATAACTATTACTCCGGATCTACCTTCTACCGTACCCATGCATGAACTTGCGCATGTTATATTCAGCTTATAAGAAGTAAGTGCCTTCAAGGTCACGAGTTGACATATCAATTTCAAAACTTTTTTATGAATACAATAGAAGAAAAATATAAAAACAGGATAAGTTTTACAACGTGACAGTTTTGATAGTGTTGGAATATATGAAACTCCACAAAAATTTTATATGTGAGTACAAGTATTTTATTTTTTAGTTTACATTTGTTTATTGCTTTTAGTTATAAAGTGAATGTTTCGAAGCTGGAACTTCAAATAAGAAAAATGTCATTATTTGTGGAAAAGTGAGCGAGGTAATCTGGAAATTTCCAAATGGGGGTCAAGAGAAGACAGCTATCGTGGCATGGCCGGGCAGAGCATGGCAGGGAGTAGGGCGGAGAAGGGATTCAATGGAAGATATAGAGATATGTCCCACCGCAGGGCATGAAAAGATTGAATTCCTCTTCCTGTATAATAATTTACTGTAATAAATGCCCGAGCAACGCCGGGTACTTCAGCTAGTATATATATGCATGCCTGGCTGCGAGGGAGGCGAGCAGCGGCGTAGTTTGAAATGCGCGCTCCATGCCGGGGGCCTTAAGTCTCGAGGGTTCCTAGCAGAGTTCGCTGGTGTAGAGGACAGTGGCGATGCTTTGCTGGCGCCCAAAAAGCTCCGGTCTTTTTGATGTGAGCAAGCGACCGGAGAGAATGGAGTGGTGAGAGTCGTGAGTGTGGAGCAGAGCTGTGTTGGTGGTATATGGGATGTAGCTCGCCACCACAAAACATGAGAGGAGGTAAAATGAAAAATTCATGTACTTGAATTTGTTGTGGAACTTTGAATGCACGAACAGAGGTGATATAGTGTTCGAGGTGCGTTGGAAGATGAAGGGACGGAGACATGCAAAGGTAACTGGATAGGAGAATGGGAATATACGTGAACTGGAGTCCTAACTGATTAATGTGAGTGCTAATAAAGCATTTAATTAACGGTTGTATAGTTGAATTGTGTAGCCGTGAGGTTAGAGGATCAATCTCTCCTTAAATTGAGATGCGGTAGTCCAATTTGGAATTGTGAAAGTATTGTAGGTGAGAGTCCTGGCATTTGAAGTGGCAAGTGACTTATTCTGACTGTTCTTTTGCCGGATGTGTAATATTCTTTTAAATACAAGATGTTCTGTTGCATTATTTTAAGTTGAGGACTTAAAGAGACTGATAAATGAATTTATGCATATTAATGTATAAATTTTCAATCACCAATATGCATATGTGGATTGTGAACCGAAAAGAGTTTGAAGAAAGGTGAACTTTCACTTTCATTAACTGGTACTGTTGACAATAATGTGCTTTCTATTTTGTAACTTATATTGCAATTTATGTACTATAAGGAATGTGTCAAGAGTTGTTAATTTCTGTTAAGTTGGGGGGTGAGATTCTGCAGTTTCTCTGTGGTAGTGCAATATTTTATTGAAGATGGTCCAATATCACAGATTGTGAAAAAATAGCTGAGAGGAAGGAGGGCAGTTACACTGCTATTTCTACTGCCATAACGTTCAGAAAAAATGTTTATTCATGAATTTCTTCTGATTGTAATTTGTATGGTGTAATTGCATGGCATGTAAAATAAGCATGTAAGAGGATTGCTATGTGATCATGCAGGAAAAAAAGGAAGGAAAATGTTGCAATGATTACTTGTATGGTAATGAACCAATATTATCATTTAGATAAGGAATATGTCAAGAGTTGTTAATTTTGGTCAATTTGGGAGTGAGACTTTGCAATTTCTGTGGTAATGTAGTATCTTAGTGGAGATTGTCTAATACCACAGATTCTGAAAAATATTAGCTCAGTGGGAGGACAGGTAGTTATTTTTACTGCTGTCTGTAACGTTTCATTACAATGTTTATTCATGATGTCCTTCTGATCATAATTAATATGGTGTGATTTCATGGCAGGTAGAATTAGCATGTAGCAGGAATGCTATGTGACCATGCAGGATAAAGAGAAAGAAAATGTTGCAATGATTACTTGTATGGTAATGAACTAGTATTATCATTAAAACTTTGGGTAATGATACACCCTACTTTCTTGAGTATTTATCAAAAGGTATAAGAAAATTTTATCAGTCATGAATATTTGTTATACAATTTCTGGAGAAATGGTGTAGGATGTTTATTCTAAAGTTTATATTGTAAATTAAATTTCTATTGCTGTGTTGATCAAAATGGGATGTGACATTATTATTGAAAAATAAGCGGAATGTTTATTCTACAGTTTACATTGGAAATCAAAGTTCTATTGCTGTGTGTTGATCGTGATTGGATGTGAATTTATTATTGAAATGAGGGGATTGTGATGAGGAATGTATAAATCTGAATTGTTTTGGAGTGAAGGAACATAAGTGTTGTATAAATTAATTGGAATGATAAAATTAATTCCAAGGGACTTAATCATTTGTTCAAAGTTAATCATTTGATTTTCCATTTTTTTAAAAGGATATTAGATGGTTATAATTCTCAGAATAGTTCTAGAAACAGTACTTCTTTGTTGATTTGCTTGTTTTTTTTTTGTTCTTGTATTTGGGTACAGGCAGCCAGACAATTGTATACTGTTGTGACATTATTTCTGTGCTGTTGCTTTTGTGTTTGTTTAGAAACTTGCAGATGTCTGTGTACTACAGTTTTCATTAAATGTCATTGTTTGTTTTTCGTAACATTGCACTTTCTTTTCTTTTTCGTGGGAAAGGTGTGGAACAACGCAGGCAAGAACCCTCCTTTAGTCCTCGATTTCCTATTAAGGAAATTTAAATTATCAATATTATTATTATTATTATTATTATTGCATCTCGATGACCAACCGCGGACGGCCCCTACCCACGCCGCCGCCGTCCGTTTGATAAAGCGTTGCGTCACAAGAGAGCTGGCGCCCGAACAGGGGACTGAAAGGGGTATTCTATAGGAAATTGGCATGGGGAAGTGCGTATTTAGCACTTTGAAATTTCTTTTACCTCGCAAGGTTTGTTCCCACCTATCTCCGAAAGAAGTGAAGGTGCATTGCAATGAAATTGTACTAGTATAAGTTGACATTTTGGAAAGGGTGTGGATATTGAATTAGTCGCTCGCATCTAACTAAACACCATGGAGAGGAGAGATAGATTCATGGGACAGAGGGGGTTGTCAGTAGAGGGTGATGGTAGTGAAGATGGGGATGTAGGAGCAGGAACTTCGAGTGGGACGGTGCCAGAAATAGTAGAAAAGGAGGGAGATAAAAATGAACTAGCAGCGACAGAGAGGGAAAACTTATTTTGCATGATGGAAAAGGTAATGGGAAATTTCCTAAAAACCATAGAGGAAAAAAATCGAATTATGTTCGCTGAAATGGAGCAAATTCTCACAACTAAGATTAGTGAACAGTTCACCAAATTAAGAGAAGAGTCTATGAAACAGTACGAGACCCTAAATGAGAAGATAACGGCACAGAATATTGTGATAGCCGAAGGATTTGTTACACAAGAGGCAAGATTGAACGACAAGATCGATCAGTCGGAGCATAAATTAAGGCGAGAGTTCGTGGAGCAGGGCAATGTTCAGCGAATGGAACAAGAGGTTAGAATTAAAGAAGTACGGAATGAGATTAAATCGTGCGAGCAGAAGCTAGTTACCTTAAACCAAGATGAAAATTTAAAAGGAGCGAATTTTCTGCCAGGGTCAGGGGCTGGACTATCGCATATGTCGATACCACCGTCGTTAAAATTTTCGGGAAATGTACGGGAAAATCCTCAATCTTTTTTTCGAGCAGTGGAAAGGTATCTCGCGGTTATGAGCCTGTCGGATATGCAGAATGTTCAATTACTGTATCTAACGCTAGAAGGTGATGCAAGGACATGGGCGAACACGTCAACTTTCCCGACCTCAATCTACGAATTTAAGAAAAAGTTCTTTGACCGATACTGGAACGAAGAAACACAGATAAATTTCAAGCTGACACTAATGAACGGATTCTATTCGTCAGCTGCAGGAAGTATGAGAAATTATGCAACAAGAAAGATTATGGGCTTCAAATCATTATCACCTGCTGTGACAGATCAAGAGATAATCTGTATTTTAACACGTCAATTCCCCGTGGCGATACAAAACATGTTGAGAAGTGGGAATATTACGGACATTGACAAATTCCAAAATGTTCTAGGTGGTTATGACATGACGTTCGCGGGCTTATCGAAAAACAAGAGTGATAATCGTGTCAATGTAATGAGAGTGACGACGCGACGTGGCGGAAGAAGTGATGATGAATAGCAGAGCCAAGAAGGTCGGAAAGGAGAAGAGAAAAAGGACAAACGAACGGGAGGAACGAGATGCGATGGCGGAAAGAGAGGGCCGAACAAACGACAGCTTGAAGGAGGAGCAAGTGGTGAAAGAAGCAGGAAGGAAGAATATTTTGACGGAGAAACTAGTGGAAGTGATTTAAACGCATGATGTTCGCGCTGACGGGTGACCCCATCGCGGACAAAGATGGAAGTGAATCCTACTTCAATGTGGTCCCGATTTTAACAATCCGCACGGTGTCTAGTGAAGGCCAACCTTGGGAACGGCGAGATGTCGAAAAAATCAACAGGAAATGCCCGGTAATTGGAGTGAGTTGTTTGGGTAGAAAAACTGAAGCGCTAGTGGACACGGGGTGTACCACGACTGCTATCAGTGAGAAGTATTATGAGGAACTAGTGGCTACAGGGAAGCCGATCGCATGTTTACCGATTAACCGGTCGTATGTGGTAGGGGCGACGCAGAGAAGGTCGAGCCCAATTACGAAGCAGGTTATGCTTGATGTGGTAATCGAACACATGGTGTATCAGGTAGTGGCACTGGTTGTGAGAAATTTGATGTATGCGATGATTTTGGGGGTTGATTTCCTAGCTGAGTATAAAGCGACTGTGACTTCGAGAAGGGGCAAGTGAAATTTTGACACCATGTTGTAGATGCTAATTCAGGGAGCACGGCGGACGAGGATGAACTTTGTATGGGCGTACGAACCGAAATATCTGTAGACGAGACATTCACCGAGCAAATAAGGAAAATTGAAATACTACGTGAAGATGAAAAGGAAAAGCTGAAAAGGCTGCTGCTGGAATAATCTGAAATAACAATGGACGAACCCATCATGTCAGAAGAGAGCATCCATGATCGGATTGTGCAGGCAAGCGAAAATAGGAAGTTAAAATGCAAGAAAACATCATATCTGTTCAAGATAAGACAGGTGTTGTTGAGAGTTCCGCGGGTGTCTAATCCGAAATTAAAGTTGTATGCGAAATTCTTCTAATCGTATAAGGGCTCATATCGCATAAGTCGGTTAGTAACGCAAAATGTTGCAGAAATAGTAAATGACAGACAACAAATCATCGGCGAATATAATTTCTATAGTTTGCGACCGTGCCGAGAATAAGGAAGATTCTGGTTACATCGAATTTTGTTTAGTCAAAAGAAGATCGTGTAAAATATAGCGAGAGATAGAATTTCGTTTCAGAAATTCTACTATGAGAGGGGGGTGATATAACGCCCCGTCCAAGTATGGGCTACAGCGATGCCTGGCTGCGAGGGAGGCGAGCAGCGGCGTAGTTTGAAATGCGCGCTCCATGCCGGGGCCTTAAGTCTCGAGGGTTCCTAGCAGAGTTCGCTGGTGTAGAGGACAGTGGCGATGCTTTGCTGGCGCCCAAAAAGCTCCGGTCTTTTTGATGTGAGCAAGCGACCGGAAATGGAGCGAGTGAGAGTCGTGGAGCAGGGATGGTTGGTGGTATGGAGGGGCTGCACCACTAAAAAACATGAGAGGAAAAAAATGAGCAACTCATGTGTACCTGAATTTGTTGTGGAACTTTGAATGCAACGAACAGAGGATATAAAATTTATAAAAGTTGAATATCAGCTTACCTTACATGCAACGGATAGAGAATGGAATATACGTGAACTGGAGTCCCAACTGATTAATGAGTGCTAATAAAGCATTTAATCACCTGGTTGTATAGAATTGTGTAGCCGTGAGGTTAGAGGATCAATCTCTCCTTAAATTGAGATGCGGTAGTCCAATTTGGAATTGTGAAAGTATTGTAGGTGAGAGTCCTGGCATTTGAAGTGGCAAGTGACTTATTCTGACTGTTCTTTTGCCGGATGTGTAATATTCTTTTAAATACAAGATATTCTGTTGCATTATTTTAAGTTGAGGACTTAAAGAGACTGATAAATGAATTTATGCATATTAATGTATAAATTTTCAATCACCAATATGCATATGTGGATTGTGAACCGAAAAGAGCTTGAAGAAAGGTGAACTTTCACTTTCATTAACTGGTACTGTTGACAATTATGTGCTTTCTATTTTGTAACTTATATTGCAATTTATGTACTATAAGGAATGTGTCAAGAGTTGTTAATTTCTGTTAAGTTGGGGGGTGAGATTCTGCAGTTTCTCTGTGGTAGTGCAATATTTTATTGAAGATGGTCCAATATCACAGATTGTGAAAAAATAGCTGAGAGGAAGGAGGGCAGTTACACTGCTATTTCTACTGCCATAACGTTCAGAAAAAATGTTTATTCATGAATTTCTTCTGATTGTAATTTGTATGGTGTAATTGCATGGCATGTAACATAAGCATGTAACAGGATTGCTATGTGATCATGCAGGAAAAAAGGAAGGAAAATGTTGCAATGATTACTTGTATGGTAATGAACCAATATTATCATTTAGATAAGGAATATGTCAAGAGTTGTTAATTTTGGTCAATTTGGGAGTGAGACTTTGCAATTTCTGTGGTAATGTAGTATCTTAGTGGAGATTGTCTAATACCACAGATTCTGAAAAATATTAGCTCAGTGGGAGGACAGGTAGTTATTTTTACTGCTGTCTGTAACGTTTCATTACAATGTTTATTCATGATGTCCTTCTGATCATAATTAATATGGTGTGATTTCATGGCAGGTAGAATTAGCATGTAGCAGGAATGCTATGTGACCATGCAGGATAAAGAGAAAGAAAATGTTGCAATGATTACTTGTATGGTAATGAACTAGTATTATCATTAAAACTTTGGGTAATGATACACCCTACTTTCTTGAGTATTTACCAAAAGGTATAAGAAAATTTTATCAGTCATGAATATTTGTTATACAATTTCTGGAGAAATGGTGTAGGATGTTTATTCTAAAGTTTATATTGTAAATTAAATTTCTATTGCTGTGTTGATCAAAATGGGATGTGACATTATTATTGAAAAATAAGCGGAATGTTTATTCTAGAGTTTACATTGGAAATCAAAGTTCTATTGCTGTGTGTTGATCGTGATTGGATGTGAATTTATTATTGAAATGAGGGGATTGTGATGAGGAATGTATAAATCTGAATTGTTTTGGAGTGAAGGAACATAAGTGTTGTATAAATTAATTGGAATGATAATATTAATTCCAAGGGACTTAATCATTTGTTCAAAGTTAATCATTTGATTTTCCATTTTTTTAAAAGGATATTAGATGGTTATAATTCTCAGAATAGTTCTAGAAACAGTACTTCTTTGTTGATTTGCTTGTTTTTTTTTGTTCTTGTATTTGGGTACAGGCAGCCAGACAATTGTATACTGTTGTGACATTATTTCTGTGTTGTTGCTTTTGTGTTTGTTTAGAAACTTGCAGATGTCTGTGTACTAGTTTTCATTAAATGTCATTGTTTGTTTTTCGTAACATTGCACTTTCTTTTCTTTTTCGTGGGAAAGGTGTGGAACAACGCAGGCAAGAACCCTCCTTTAGTCCTCGATTTCCTATTAAGGAAATTTAAATTATCAATATTATTATTATTGCATCTCGATGACCAACCGCGGACGGCCCCTACCCACGCCGCCGCCGTCCGTTTGATAAAGCGTTGCGTCACAATATATATATATATATATATATATATATATATATATATATATATATATATATATAATCATGCGTTATATATAAACTTGCGTATTACTTGTGTATTAGTTACTTTCATTTGCAGAACGACCCCAGAAACAAGCGCCTGTGTGTGAGTAGCACGAATAGCACAAAGTGATCAGTGCACCCCTCCACAGGCCACATGAGGAATTTAGTGCAACGTCAGGGATATGGCGCTGGGTTATCTTCGCTTCTCGGCTTCTCGGATGTTGACAGAGACAGTAGGCGCAAGTATGCTATGCGGCGCCCTTAGGTCAGATATAGCCACGTGACGTCATGTTGGACGCGCACACTGAACTTTGCATCCAGTGCCCTTCTGGACGTCTAATCAAATGTTATGCTCGCCTATATGCTTATGTAACGCCATGTATGAACTTTTAAACTTTTTTCTTTACTTAAATTTATTAAATCTTCCACAATATAGCTTACACCAATTACCGAATGCAAACTTAAAGGCATTGTTATAGATAGCTTGCAGCGATCTTATGCTGGATATGGGTGCAATTGTTACTACAGTAGTGCTGCAGAATGGCACAGACTTTCTCGTACTAGTTAGTTTTCTAATCTTTTAGTTTGGGATAGTTTTCGTTTTTGACCCACCTTCCCAGCTACCAGCTATTGTCGCCTAAGGGTCAGTTTTTCACTGTTTTCTAATTTTTCAATCCCCGAAATCAAGAATGTTATGGAAGAGTAATACCTGATCTGTATGCCAAATTTCGTTTACAAGTTTGAACCGTTTTCGAGAAAATGTTGTTTTGTGTTTCTGAAAATTCAGTTTTGAACTCATTTTCACAAGAAAAGTTTTGCATTTTCGAGTAACTTTATGAGACATAATTAGAAGCATTTGTACGCACAATTGCAATAATCTAAACAAATCACCGGTAATGTGAATATTAATGACGCGGGAGAGATATTAAAAAAATGCTTTGGTGTACTTTTCGAAAAACACACAAACAAAAGAACACAGAAAAATGGCGTTTGCCTTCTTGTACTGTGCGTGTAGAATTATGTGTACAAAAAGTTTGAAGGAAACATTTGGAGCCGTTTTCCAGAAAAAAGTGTTTGAGCGTTTCTGAAGATGGGAAATTTTGACCTCGTTTTCACCGAAAAGTTTTGAGTTTTCGAGAAACTATATGTAAAATTATTTGAAGGATATGTACTCGTAAATACAAAATAATGTAAAGATATCACCGCTAATATAAATATTAACAACGCAATAGGTTACACAAAAATGATTTTTTAATTTTTGAAAAACCAAAAAGAAAATAATAGAGCAATATGGCGTTTATATCATCTCATAGAATACATTTATCAATACCCGTTGCAAAAGTTTAAAGAAAAAAATTGGAGCAGTTTTTGAGAAAATCTTGTTTTTGTTATTTTTTAAAATTGCACACATTGTTATCTCACATGTTAAATTCCACCCTTTTCCCTATCTTTCCTTTTCCATATTAAGAGGAGCAGTTGTTAATGAAACGTGTTTATTTGTTTAAAAAATTTAAAAAGAAAACTTCCAATGTATTTATAGAATTTAAAATACAAATAAAGAATGAAATTGATTTTGAAACAAATTTTGAATAAAGGTTTATACAATATTATAGACATGTTCTTGGAACATTTCACAATACTTCCATAAAAAACATTTGAAGTAATTATACAATCTTCCTTGACAGTCACAAAAATATTAGAAAAGCTTGTTACTCTCGAGAAAGCTACTTAAAGTTGTCCATGCGAAAATGTAGGATCGGGCAAGCATAACCCTACTCTTTGGAATATTTAACTTTATTACCGAACCTGAGGTACACTTCTGTAATTTAATCGCCTAGAATATCAAGTAATTAGAATCATGTCACATTCAGTGGCAGATTCTGCACATCTCTGAACAGCTGGAGTAGTATCGAGAAGCGCCGAACTTGCCAAATGTAATAGAATGCCTCTCTTCCTATTGATTACGGTGCGAGGAACCTTTCTTTGTGGTCTTCGGCTTCAAACTTTCAGATTGTAAGGAACGCTTCGTTTAGAAGTTATTTAACTAAATAGATTTTAATAATGTTGTTCGTGTGTTGCCTGATGCATTTGCCATGAATATTTTGTGATAAGCCAAGAACTCCGGGTTTAGTTTGATAAAAGCGGCATTCAGCGTCAGTAATGATGGCATTGTTTGCAAAATCGGAAGTCAAAGAATACACGTTGTTAGGACAACCGATCAAAAAAGTGTAATATTCCATGCTTGGTGCCATAGCACTGTGTTGATGCACATGGCCCGAAAGCATTATATGAAAAAGGTGTAGAGAGAGCATTGAAAGCCGTGATCTTGAAGAAGGGCGCAAGGAATGTCTCTGAAAAGATATTGAAGCGTACTCACGTAAGAGGTTGGTGAGATGCGAACGTGTTTTCAGTATAGGCTGGGGTATTATTGAAATGATAGTGCAACAAACTCGTCTACTCCCTCTATTATATACTTTAATATGCCCTTTTACTAGCTAACTTTTCAAAATTCTAACAATTTATGCGGGCGTGAACTTGTGATGGCCCCTGTGCAGGGACCGAAACGTGGTACTCGTGCAACGCGCGCGTGGGTCAGCATCTAATTACCAGAAATCACAACACGTCATTGAGAGGTTTTAATGACACAACTGTGTTCATCGCTTTATTCTATCCGTTTCTCTTTTGTTGCCAACTGATTCTTTCCTTTCATTAAACAATGACAATAAGCACGTAAACAAAAAAAATACACGTCTGCTTCGGCCACCGTCTCTTCATGGACATCTCTATCGCGCGAAACTTTTTTCATCACCCGCGGAATTCGCCTTAGCACACGCAAGTTTATGACGGGGGTTGGGTTATGGCAAGTTTATGTTGGGGCGTTTCGGCTTATCCCGCGTTACAACTCCCGCCGAATGTTCAAAATCACTACGCGCCGATACATCATGTTATTTTCGTAGAAAACTTTACTTGCATTCCCCCCTTTTAATGTGAAGCCAGAATAGCGTTGGCGTTCTTGCTATTATACACAATACGCAAAATGTCCGACAAATATTGTTTACATCGGGATAATAACAAAACTCTCTTATCGCCACTGTTTATCAGTTTACGTGCGCATTTTTTTACACAGTTCGTGCGTCGTCAAATAAATAAAATGTTTTTAAGTTTATAAACTCGTAACAATAATTAAAATTCTTGCAACCTCTACCACGGATCTCGCGTTCACGCTCCGAGCAAAACTTCATCTCATCTCTGACTGACTGGCATTGTTGTCCTCCAGCTTATATGGTTTCGCGGCGAACAAAAGCGGATCACCCGCTTATTGCGCCGAACAGCATAACGAAAAATATTTAGTCTTTTCACTTATCAGCGTTTTCCTGACCTGTGGTTGCTTCTACATCGTGTCCAAAATTCCTACGATAATTACCGTATCGTCTGATTCGCCTCTCAACGTCTTATTTAATTAAATATTGCAAATCACCGCTTGCTATCTTCTCATGACGTCACAACAATGTCTCTTGTTTCGTATATTTTTCTAAATGAAAATATAGCACTTAATTTTTATCTCACCTCCTAGGTATCCTCCAAAATCGCGACTACTTTCAAAAATTTCGATTATTTTTGCTCTTTTATTCTGCCAAATTCTAACCCGTTCGCTTCAGACGTTCTCTTAATATTTACGAAAAACACTATTTGTAATTACTTTCTTCACGGCAACAATGGCGCCTACATAATTCTTTTTCATTCCACCGAAATGCACGATTTCTAAAATTCTCGAAATTAATCGAACCTCTGGTCCGATTTTGATGATTGTTATTTCAAACGATTTCAAAAATTGTGCTCTATCAAATGTTTGTGTCACGTTTCCTTTTCTTCCGCGTATTCATTTAATTTAAAAAATGTTCGTGTGCGGCGCTGCCGTCATTTGTCTCTTCGAATATAATTTATATCATTTTATTGGTATTTTTTTCATTTAAATGAAATGATAATTGACTTGGATGATCGTAAATCATTACAATAGTGAGGCGGGAATTTATAATTAGTTTGAAAGCTTGGTCTTGTTAAAATAGTAGTATGGAATTGTAATTGTAGATTCTTTTAATGTATAGTTGGAAGTTTGAATTAAAATAGACTCCACGTGTTTCGAGGGGATATTTATTAGCAAAACTTTCTTAGAGGGAAGGATTTTTTAATAACTAGCTGAATACAGGCAGTCGCGAGTAGGTGTTTCATACGAAACAAAGAAAGGGAAAGTCGCGACCGCGTTTTAATTTTATGGGAAATATTAAATCCTATTAAGACCAAATCGTTGAAGACATTCTGGAACATTTTTAATTTATTTTAATGATAGGCAAGAAAGCAAGGCTTTTATATAATGTTTAAAAAAACATGAAATGAAGTAACAGAATCTGGACTATCATACGCTGTATCAACTATATTTCCACATATTTTCAATTATTCATAAATAGATGTGTTTAATAATAAATTTAACTTTCTTGCATGTAACATCTGCATCTTTTACTAACCTGCTGAAAAAAACATTTACAGAACTAAATATATTACGAGAATAGTCCTCCTAGTTTTGTTACGGATGTTTTAACTGGTCCATATATTAACTTGTTGAAATTACTAATCACTCAGGGGAAAGTATTATTTTCCAACATTTTCAATGCAATATCATGAGTGAACACGCTGACTTGAAAATTTCACCGAATCACTGCTTATAAAAAAAGTATTGGCACAGGTAAAACAGAATCCAATCCTAACTAGACATAGTCTTCACTCTTCACTGATTCACAAAATCATGAATTCTTGGCCAATATTGTTCCTTTCTTCTTTTTGACGAAGAACATGAAAAGATGAGCTCTCTTTCCGTCATAGTTTGATTTAGTTTCTAAGCTCTCTGATAATGTCCTTATCAAATTTTCTTGAGTCTTCTGCTTTATCGATTCACACGCAGAACACCCAAGCAATTTCCTGGAGATGGTTCCTTCCTTGAGTCTCGGTCGCCCCATTTTACACTGCAGCTCCTTTCGTGACTTTTCATCGTACTATCGGTATCGGTCTTGCAGCGAATTTCCCTTTTTAAATAAAGTGATGTGAAATGAGATCGAATAAACAAGGTAAAACAATTATTTACGTTAAATTACTTATGTTAGGTCATTAAAATCAACCACACCAAAAAATAAACTATATTGTGAAAGAAATATAAGCGTAGGCATTCATCAAATTTCATTTTTAATTCATGCTTTTTTAGGTGTTTCGCTCTTGAACTGCCCTGTCCATGAATGTATATGCACTTAAATTAGCAGTGTTTGAAATTTGAGGGGTGAGTGATAAAAACGGAGAAAAATATTTTCAATAAGAATAAAATGAGCGTTTAATAATTAGTAGATATGATGTGGTACCATATCAAGTGTGTGAGCACTGTAGGCTATATCACAAACCTTTCATAGAAACAAGAATGTCAATACTTACTTTCCATAAATAAACGGTTGCACTATACACATGAAAAGCAATTCTCATCGGTATCAAACAACTATTAACACTTCAAATTGTTGCTGCGAGAGCATTTAGGTTTATTTGCATAATCTTCAATTAATGATTATGCAAATAAACTTCATTAGTCGGTGCAAACCACGGTGTGTACAGAAATCATGCATCTGTACTAATAAAAGTGAATTCAACGACGTGTAACCGACATAGATACCACAAAAAGTAGCGTATGAATAGATATGGAAGTTTTTACAAGCTCTTCTTCAGAATTGTTGCAGTGTCCTAGCAAAGTTTGGTAAAGATTAACACAACCCAAATGCGGAAAATAAATGATTTAAATAATATGTTTGTAGGTGCACCGCGACCATTTTTCGCCTCTCGCTTAGAGCAGGTGGTTTCTAATATATTCCGCCAGAGCCCAGTAGTGCTGCAGCAAAACCGGTACCTTCGCTATTCTTGGGTTTTCTTAACGTGGCATCTCAAGGTCACGCGCGAAGGAGGGAGAGGGGAAAGCAAACTCCAATATGGAGCCGCAAAAACCGGAGCTGTAGTGACATTGCATCTCCCCATTGAAGTCTACTTTCTCTCTCCCTCCTTTGCGTGTGACTTTGGCACGCCAAGAAAACCCAAGAATAGAGCAGGGTGTTCCAACTCGGCCCCCCTCGCGGGCAGGGCCGAGAGAGGGGATGGAAAAAAACATTTGTGCAATTTTTGAAAAAACAAAAGATTACCCCAAAATGCAGTGCAATTAGCACTACCCGTACGAAAAGTTTGAAGAAAACATTTGGAACCATTTAAAAAAATACGTCCGCAATGTATTCCGCATTTTCAGAAACGCTAAAAAACGCTCTTTTTTTAAAAAAAAAATGGCGTTTGAGCGTTTTTGAAAATGCGGATTTCTGTGCTCATTTTAACAGAAAACAGTTGAGTTTTCGAGAAACGTTATATGACATTATTTAAAGCACATGTACTCATAAATATAATAATGTGAAGAAGCCGCCTCTAATGTGAGGACGACGTGTGAACGACGTGAGAGACAAGTCAAAAAATTACATTTACGTAATGTTTGAAAAAACAAAAAAAATAGAGCAATATGTTGTTACGTCATCGTATAGGCTACATTTGATACTACTCATATAAAAAATGTAAAGAAAAAAATTGTATCCGTTTTTGAGAAAATCTTGTTTTTGTTAATGTTTAAAATTGCAAATATTCTACGCTCTATTGCACGACACATACTAAACCTTTCAAAAAATGTACATGATCTTCATGAAAGAACTATTTATGGACAACTTTCATTTGCAGGAAAAATCTCTGTCTTCAATTTTATGGTGTAGGAAGACGCCGAAAAAGAAATCAAACTTTTGAAATTTTTAATAATTCAGAGTTAACCGTGAAAATCGGACCTTTGCCACCTTTCTAAGTGTGTTACTCTATTCTTACAAGAAATTTAAAGAAAACATTTGGAGCCTTTTTGAGAAAATTTTCAAAATATCCGGTGTACTTCATGTAAAGTACCCCCAAATTTTAAAGAATGTTTTTAAAAACTTCAAAGGTTCAACTAGAGTCAGATGGACAGGTGTTTGTTCAATTTTGAAAAAGTCCTACGAATGGTTTATGTGCTATTAGTGTTCACAGACGGACGGACAGACAGACAGACGGACGGACGTTCAAGAAAAACAACACTTTTTGATATCAGGGGACCCCAAAAGGTTTTTTCGTTTCAACGTATCTTCCTATCAACGTTTCATCGTATCACTGTTCTCAAAATCAATTTTCCGCAGCATTTCTTAACTTTCTCTATACTATATATATTACTTCTTATATACGTATTTATACGAAAAAGTAACAATTGTAAATTTCGGTGTATGAATTTGTGTAAGACACTCATCTAGGGTTTTTCCTTGTGAACCGCTGTTAAATCAGACCCGGCAAGCCCCGTAACCTTGGCAGCATGTCCGACGTTTCCTTGACTGCTGACCAGTAGTGAAGGGGAGGTGGTACGAATGACATCACGATCTTCGGAGTCCACAAGCCTGTCCGCTGAATACTCACACGTTGGTTGTTTAGTCTGGATCTGGAAGAATTTCGGCTGGTTACTACGGTAAGTGCTTTGTTACAAATTTCAAGTGAAGGATGACACAATTTTGGAGTCAGCGGGAGTTTTTTGAATATAGAATCTTATCAATTTAATTACTTCTAATTGACAGCTTTCGATAAGTGACATAAATTTCGGCTAGGTTTCTCTCTCGATAGTTTCACTTTGTTTTACCAAGTGCTTGTGAAACTTCAATGTCTTGTGAAACTTCATGTTTCAAACAAGTGAGCGTGCTAGTGCCGCTCATTGATGTTAAACCGAATACTGGCCATGACCGGCGAGTAACACTTAGAAATGATTCGCAGTTATTTCGCTAACTTAGTGTATCTTGGGTTTGTGGTAATTTACTTATTATTTTTGTCATTACGCACATACTGAAGAATGTTCTCACGATTTTAAGGTATTTCTTTAGCTAGAATGCAAGGAAAACGAAATTTAAAACTTCTTTAAAAATATTATTTACATGGATAGTTCTTTGATTAAAAGTAGTTTATTGCAAGTATAATTAATATTGTTAACAACATATGCAACAGCGGGCTCTTTAAGTCTTTATTTATGGCCTGTCCGTTTAGTTCGTTTGATCACTGCATTAAAACAGTTATATTTTCCTCTTTTTATCAATATGATTTGCATTCTTACAATATTATTTCTGGTGATGACATTGTAATTGGGGGGGGGGGGAGGACTCTTGCGCATATATTCGACTTCTGCCAATGAGCTTCAGGCATCAGTTTACGTCACAATATTGTGGGAATTTTAAATGCGGTTAGATACCAAAACTATAAGATATTGAAACAGATATATAGAAGTATTTCTTTTGTATATTGCATCTTTTACACCGTCATCATGTTATTTTGGTTGGGTACCGTTGAAAATAGGCACTTAACGTCACTTTCAAAATGTTTCTCGAAACTTCAAGTTCTCCATTTAATAAGGCGGCCAGCGTCTGGCCTGGCTACTCAAACGAAGTACCCTTGCTGTAGTCACGTAGTTCAAGAATTGGTGCGCCGAAATAACTCATCCATCTTTCCGTCATGATTGGGAAATCGTTAATTACACGAGGAAACTATTTCTTACCTCTAACTGCTAACTGATAAAGAAAATCCTATCCATTTACAATATATTTTGTAATTTTTTTAATCCTTTGAAAGTATTTCTTAGAGTTTCAACTTAACCTTATTCAATGTATAAAACTTCATGCACTTGAATGACTTTAAATTATTCAAAATAATTAAGTAGTCAAATTTAATCAAAATATTTAAAGACACGTTTTGTTAAAAAAATTAAACTTCTCATTACTGAGTGACATTCTCCCATCAACCAACAGAACTCCATATTAAAAATATCCAATGATGCGTGGCACCACTTATGCCAATCTTTTGCGTATATTTTAATCGTATATCACCTTTTTATGGTTTTTATTTTATTTTTTAATAAATTTAGTATTAAATAATTTTTTTAAACTATCAGGGCCCTCGAACATTGGGGGCCCTGGGCCCAGGCCCTTTGGGTCCGTGCGTTAACACGGCACTACTGTCTGTGTCGGTCCGTCTGTGCACAACGCTAGCGCATAAACTGTTCAGCCGATTTTCTCCCAAATTGATATTCTCCGATCGTTTTTCTGATGTTGCGGCCGATGGAATTTAAAACCGATATTTTAATAATGAAGGTGCTTTACACGAATCCCCTCGGACAATTCTAACATTTTCAAAAAAGAGGCTCCAAATTTTTTGATTAAATTTTGTTGTTGAATAGTGCGGAGGACGTTTGAGAGAATGGTGGGTAGGGACAAAATCTGTCGTACCAAATAAGCTTTTAAAAATATTATTTGTAAATTTAAGCGCAAATTACCCAAAAACTACTAGTTTTTTCACAAAAGGGTACAGTTTTTTGCCTCACAAATCGCTCCAAATTTTTTTAAAAAATTTTCTCCACATATGTAATAAGGGACGGTGAAAAAGAAGGTGTTAGTCCCATTTTCGGGTATTGATAGTGCCCGGTTTCTCACCAACAACGAGACATGAGAAATCTGAATGAATAATGAAGAATTCTTAACGACCAATTGATGAAATATTGAAGGCAGGTTAACGGGGCTTGGTCATAAGTAAAAACGAACTACATGCTGGTTTATGCCGACGTTTCGAAAAATGTATTTCCATCCTCAGGGCTGAATAATATGAGGAAAGAAAACAACACACATTTACTATAATGCTAACAGAGAATACGTGTCATATAACAACAATCCTGGCTGCAGTTAAACACATTTACAAAAAAAAATTGTTTACAAAACCGTTACATACCTTAACGTTACATACCATAACGTTACAACATGGAAACAACATGGAAACATAATTAATATATGTGCTGCATGCTCCTCCATCTCAGGCACCTCACAGGGAGTGAGGGACAATCCTCCTCCCCACACCAACACACATCATGATGAATATGATACTAGTAGAATGTTGTGCGGAGAGCCGAGAATTATATAAGTTGTGCCTGAGGGAGGTACACACTAGCTTCCGGTGCGAGTCTATAGTCTATTATAATCTGAATACATACTGACTGGGTTATTTGTTTTGAACATGAGATATATCTATTAATTACACATAATAGTTTATTAATTGCCACTTCCTTATTCTATGTAAGATTAATTTAACTTAATTTTTTCTTGTATTGTGACAGAACCAAACCAAGGAAACGGATATGACCATACACTCAAAATTACAAACTATTTAAAAATTAAACAACTTAGAAATAATTACAGGAATATCACCATATACGTTAAAATAAATTGATCAATAGGTATAAAATGTATTGCAATTCTTTTCTCTCTCCTCTTTTTTCTTAAAACAATTTACAAGCACATAATTGACAATGAATTTCATTAATATGAATTCAAAACTATTTCATGACTAAATTCTTTAGTGAATTTCATTCACTAAAGAATTGGCCGGTTTTTAAGGACAAACACACGGCAGCAAAATATAACACAAAATAACTTGCGAATTATCTTAACGTCAGTCAAATGTTCCCTCTACCACTACCACTGCCCTAGTCAAATAGGATCAAAGTGCAATTACGATCCAATTTATTTTAAATAATATTCCACGTAAAAATTACTGATAATAAAAGAAATTACATAATAAATAAATATAATATTAAATGCAATTTTAATGTACGCAATCGAGCAAAACATTTACTAGAATGATTCTCAACGACTAATGAAGTATCAATACTTATTTTGTAAGCTTCTCTGTGATTGGTCAAGAACCTGTATCATAATGAAATCTGCATCGTAATGAGTATCATTAAGTAACGGGTTACAGGTATCAAACGACAGCATTATACAATGGGAGTAGAAAAACTATATTGTGAAAGAAATATAGACCTATGCTTTCATCAAATTTAATTTTTAATTCATGTTTTGAAAAAAAAAGTATTCCCCTCTTGAACTGTCCTGTCCATTAATGTACATTCACTTAAATTAGCAGAGTTTGAAATTTGAAAGGTGAGCGATAAAAACGGACAAAAAGATTTTGAATAAGAATAAAATGAGCGTTTAATAATTAGTAGATATGATGTAGTACCATACCAAGTGCATGAGTACTGTAGGTTATATCAAACTTTTCACAGAAATAATATTTTCCATAAACAAACGGCTGCACTACACACATAAAAAAGGATTTTCCTCGGTATTGAAACAAACTGTCTGATTTGATTTTTTAATTTAATGTTTCCTCTGGCCTTTTAATATTATTAAATATAAATTCAATGTAACCCGTTCCAAATTTATATAAGAATATGGGCGCCAGGAAAAGATTACGTTAATTCAATTATTAAAATTACTCTTCAACTGCTATTTCCATTAAATTAATATCCGGCTAACTGGGTCGATGAGTTTTATAAGAAATAATCGCTATTGCCTACTAATAGCCGATTATTCGATCTGCCATCTGTACAGAGTGGCCGAGGAATCTGAAAAGCAAATATAAATTTCTAGCTACTCATTTGCTGGAATTGGCTAAATGAAAATCATCTTTTCTATTCACAGAAACTTGTAAGTTTATTCAATGTTCGTTGGTAACAATACGAAACTTTCGGTCATGACCAGTCTCAAACCTTATATTACAGTACCCGTCTTCGCGTGCTCTCGACCGATGTCGCCATTTTCAATCTTTAGAACCATTAGAACCATTTTCAATCTTCCCCGGTGTCGATGGCTCCAGGTCCAAATACCATCTTCTTTTCTTCCGTTCTGGCACAAGTGTACTCAAGTCACTGATCCTCACCGCCTCATAAGTTGATAAGACTTAATTAATTCTCCGTTTAAAAGTTTACAGTTCTTTCTACGCGTATACTTAAAATATTAAAGTTCAGCAAACTATATCTGCATCAAATACTCCCAGTCCTGTTGCCGACAAATTCACCTAAGTTCACAATTCTAGCTGCTGCACTCGAAATATTTCCAAGTTCCAATTTCCGCACATTACATCAATATTCTAAGTCCGACAACTATACGCTTCAAAGTAGATGTTCACAATTCCCAAACTCCCAACATCAATTGTCTACAGACGATCCGCATAGCACCACGGCATAAGTCGGAATGAATCCATATTCCCCTCTCTCAGCCCTTCAAAACTCGGTCCATATATTCTACTGTTTGTCAGAAAAAATTCCATGCTTAGCCAATCCCTCAATTACTTACAAATTCAACTAGCCGCGCCCCAGACTGTCATTGCTTTCTCGGCCAATCCCCAAACAGTTTACTTTGTCAACTAGCCGCGCCCCGTGGTTCGAAGCAATGAAGTTTGTTGACCTTGACAACTCGTCTACCGTTGCTATGCTATATTTACAAATGTCTATCCTTACAATTCACCCTGTTTACAATAAATGTGACGCAATACAAGGTCCCACATATTGGTATGTCACAGTATCAAGCAATTATTAATAGTTCTAATTGTTGCTCCGAGAGTATTTAGGTTTATTTGCATAATCTTGAATTAATAATTATGCAAATAATGAGTTGGAGAACTCTAAGCTAATAATGACGTCACAAACATAGATCGCCTCCAGTTTCGAGTAATATAGTTGGTATTGGATAATATCGATAAGCGCCAGACCAGCAAAACTGTAATAGAATTTTCAAAAGTATCTTATTGTGTAGATTATGGTATGATAAACGTTTCTTTGAGGTCATTGGCTTAAAAATTGTATGTTTTAAGGCCCGAGAACGCTTCATTTAGGAGTTATTTAACTATACAGATTTTAACAATGCTCTTGTGTGTTGCGGGTTGGATTTGAAATGAATAATTAGATGTTTCTTTTCAACATTTTCTTCACATTTTTTAAAATTAAAATACAATTAGTCACGTCTCCGTGAAATTCTCTTTCTTTAGAGACCTCATTTATAAATACCGGTTGTCTCTGAGAGCCGCAAAAGATGTGTATACTACTGAAATAATAAAGGAGATGATAAGGAAATAAAAAGGTAACAGACACATACCCCCGTCTGAGCAAAGAACAAGAATATGGAGGTACAAAAATCAAAGTAGATACTGCTTGATTCATAAATTATATGACTCATGTTTAAAACTAGTGTGGGATTGCGCGTATCTTACACCGAGGTTGGCTGCACGAGTTGGTTGGTGGCGCGGGCCGGCAGGTGCGGCGTGGAGGATGGCAGTGAGAGTTTGGAGGTCGGCGGCGGTGAAAAGAGATGCCGTGCGAAAGACAGACGAGATGTGGCGAGTAGAATACAACGCCTATATTGTTTAGAGTAAAGCGCGGACATGTAGGCACTTAAAAGGTCGAAAATAGGCAGGCAAATAGGCTCTTAAAAACTTAAAAAGAGGCATTATAGTTGACAATACGCAGGCACTTAGGAAGTAAAAACTTAAAAATAGGCCGGGAAATGGGCACTATGGTTGAATAATGTTAAAATGTATAAGTACTACATAAAGGATGAACATAATTCTCTAAAAACAAATCGAAATTCTTCGATTATCAAAACATTTTGCAGATTTATATAATATTTCCTAAGAGTTGACTGCTGTGGAATTTTATATTATGTATATTTTGTTGGTTAAACTGGTTAAATTTCAAGTTTTGAAAATGAAATGTTTGCGGCATGGCACAAATCTGCGTTGAATTTCTTTCTTGTCTGCATCTTTTGACTGCACTTGCTGAAGAAGTTTTAAATAGATGTTTTCAATTCTTTTCGCATTTTTTGCACGAGTTGCAATGTTTATATGTTGTAAGAATTATTTTTTTTGCATAGTTTACCATCTTTTCACAACAATGGCAAAAAAATAAATTTCCAGTCCGCTGTGAATCGTCTCCATAAGTCCGCTCTTTTAGCAATGCACTTCTTGAAACTTTCTCTTTTGGCATTGTAGCAATCATGCTTAACAGGAACAGCAAATTTACTGATCTGCCATGCACGAAACTTCAAAACCAATATAAAATTATCGAAGAAAACTCCCCCTAAAATGTGTAATTCTACCTTTCAAAACACGAAAGATGCCGAGAGCGCTATTTTAGAAGATATTTGTGTTCTTAGTAAGGAATAGATAACTCACTAATCATTGCGAAGATCAGAAAAACGAGAGCAATTTCCTGTACTCTGGAGCGCCCGACGGGTTTCGACGAAATAGATAAAATAACCCGCGCGGTGTCAAATTCTCATACATCATTAAGCGGAGTCCCTGCTCGACGCGTTACAGGCAAGAACACAGAACACAGAGCTTCTCGATCTGACGACTCCACCCTAGCAGATTTTAGGAGGTTGTTTCTTGTTTGGTATAAAAATACTAATCAGTGATTTCTTAAAAAATGATTGTAGAAAACATAATATAGTGAGTTTTTTTTACTAAAAATGCTGAAAATTCAATATATGCACTTATAGGCTCTTAACGCACTATTAGGCACTTATCTCTAAAATAGGCCTTTGAATCTTTATAACAGTGATAAGCACATGTTTGAAGGCACTAGCCCCGTTGAGAAGGACGTTCGAGAATTAATTGAAAAGATTTATTTTATAAGGCGGGAGGTGTAAAAATGACATAATGTCATCCGCCACCTTACGAAAACCCAAGTATAGTGCCTTGTCAAGGCCACGAGCTGGAAGAAGAAAGGGACACTCATCCAATCGGGAGCTTCAATTCTGAAATGTTAGTCGTAACGGATTCCTTTGTTGATTGTTGATTCATGGGCTTGCTGAAGTAGCTTATCCCAGTTGGGTGGCTGACGCATTGCGGTGGTGCTGGTGAAGAAGGAAGGGAAGAGAAGGATCCTCTCGCTACCCCGTACTGGACGTTGTTCGGAGAGGTAGGAAGGGGGAAGGGAAGGAAAGAAGAGGGGGAAATTGAGAAAGAGTGATTAGAGTAGTTGTGGTGAATGAAGGGTTAGTTTATGAAGGTGTGGATTGGTCCAATGTCGGACCGGGAGCGGTAGCTCAGTGCATCAACTGATGTCACTGCAGCGCCTCTGACCGGGAGGTCCTAGGTTCGAGTCCTGACGGCGGCAGGATTTTCGGCACTAGCTTTTCAGCTAGGTCGAATTCAGTCGCTGTCTGGAGGAGAATTCTAGCGGCCGGCTGCTCTGATCGGTAGTTTTCCGTGGTTTCTCCGATCAACACCAGGCGAAAGCCGGAGCAGTACCCTAACAAACGGGCCACGGACCGCGCGCGATCTTTCTTTCCTCTTCCTTGCCCTATCCTCTCCCCTTACACACACACTTACACTAACATGCACTACACTTCCACATATCCCGGGAGACCGGTTGGGAGCTGAGAGCTTGTCCCGGCTGGGGCGGTGCCCCGCTGGTGGGAGAGTCCTGGTTAGGGGGAAACCCCACTAGCCGACGGTAGGTCGGTGCCGGATCTGACCATCCAGCGGGGGAAGATCACCGCCATCTCCCGATAAAAAAACATGCACTACACTAACGGGACTAATGACCTGAGTAGTTGTCGCCCGGAAACATGAATCAATCAATCCAATGTCGGCGGGTAGGTGATGTCTTTAGGGGCTCGGTTGTGGAAGTTTTAAAATGTCAAAAGGGATTCCTGATTAGATTGAAAGTAGATTTCTGAGTAGTGTGGGGGCTGTTGGAAAATTTTTTGGTGTTGTCTGGTCTGCAGAAATACAGTGAAGTGAGTCTTTTTCAGTGCTTGGTCAATGTTTTTGCGTGCAGTTTCGTGGATGTATTTGTCAATTGGAGTTAGTTTGAGTTGTTGTCGGAGTCTGTGATAGTTTGTCATAGGTGGCGGTCTGAACGAAATTCGTAAAAAGCGGTTTTCCGTCTTTATAAGTTTTTGGTATTTTGTCTTAGTTTTCATTGCCCAGGTCGAACAGTTGTAAGTCATAATTGGTTTAATGTAGTGTAACCTTTCACTTATTTTAGGAATACTATATGACGAGGTTATATCAATTTCGAACCTCGCGTATTCACCAAATATGTGACCGCTCCCTACTATGGGATACAAATGAGCGGATCACTCTAATAACTTAATGTTACTACTTGACCATTGACCTGGTTAATCAATGTCACATCAAAATTTAGGAAGATTTTCTTATGTCCTAATCGTCCTACAGGAGTGGGTTCGTCTTTTATCTTGCTTTTGAATATTAAAATAAATACAGGCAAGTTAACTTTTAACTTTAACAAAGTTTTGATATATTCTACCAAATCTTCTGATACAATTTCGTTAAGAATTTACACATTACCTAGAAATTCATATTACTTGCTGTAGTGTTCAGCAATTTCCTAAATATTGGTCAACTGCAGTTGTAAATTTTCTATTTGTAAAATACTTTGAATGACCCAATATAATCTTTCACTTTTACACAAACACAATGAAATACCTTTATACAATTCAAAAAAAAAACATCAAATCACATACACTGCTGAAAGAAAATTTACATGTGCAATATACACTTTGCATATACATTTTAAATAAACTGGTACAACGAATGAGATCCCTTTAATAAGCGGTTTTACTGTCACGCAACTTATTAACATTTTTACTATTTAATTACTAACAATTTAAATCATGAATTGCAGAAAAGAATATTCATTAGAAGAACAAATATAGTAGTTAAAGAAAAGAATTAAAGGAATAAATTTTACACCTTTTTGCATGAACAATTTATCTGAATTCTCGTTACGATGGAAAAATACTGAAAAGTTACGCTTAATAGCCGATAATTTAAATGCCTGACTATCTCTGTCTGGGCGTGAGGTGAATTCTATATATTTTTATGCGTGATTTACCCTCCTCTCAACTGTTCTTTTAAAAGGGATTTTGTCGAAGTTTTAAAATCTGGTCTTTTTGACTCACGACGTCGCCGCGATGACACGTTCCTGTCACTCCAGAAGACGGCGATGGTCCGTTGCGTCCAAGGTCGAATTAGCCTCTTGCGTCGTGAAAAACCGTCCTTCGTCGATTTGTTGCACGCCGACCTCGCGAAGTAACACAGCTCGACGGCAGTCTCCAACGAATATGAATGTCCAAGCGAAATTTAACGCAAGACAGTACAGGTCCGTTCCGTCCGAAGGTTCACAGCAGAGAGAACGTTTTTCCCTGCGGTGCTGATCGCGCCGTCATAAATTCTTCAAGGCGATTCCTGATTGGATGTTGATTTCTACTGCGTGAGTGCGTTCAGAACTTTTACTCAGGATCTGATACAGAATATCCTTTCTCGCTGGCGCACCCTCTTGTAGTTCAGCGGTACTATAACTGCTTTGGTCGTAGTTTAACATTGTCGCGCGCTATTTAAATTATGTAACCGACTTATGAGCGGTTACAGTAGGTATTATAAATGTATAGTTTAGTCTTCGTCTGGGTGTGAGGGTGCGTCAGTACGGGTGCGAGGGCGCTGATTGTGATGTTGAGGGAATGAAGGGCAAAATCCAGGATGTCGTGTGGGAGATTTCTGATAAGGTGTGTGGGTTCGACTGGCGGGGAGATTGAGATGTGGGAGTTATTGTCTAAGTAAGTCTGAAGTATTAGTCCGTTTGAGTTAGAATGTCTGCATCCCCAGGTAGTCGATTTTGTATTAATGTCGCCTGCTAAAAGAAAGTTGTCTTGTGTCAGTAGATTGAGGTCGTTGTCGAGTAGGGGGAGGCCGGGGAATTTGTAGATTGAAGCTATTGAAAAGGGACCGTGAGGAGTGGCGATTTGGATTATGGTGTTCTCAATGTGAGTGGTGGGGGCGGGGGGAAGTTGGGGGTGTGGGATGTCTTTTCGGATGCAGATTGCAGTTCCGCCTCCTCTGTTAGTTCGGTCGGTCCTGCAAGAAGCGTAGGGTGCGTAGCGTATGGTGAAGGGCTGGGAGGGGTCAAGTGCGTCTCTTGTATTAGTAGTATTCCGATGGAGTAGTCTAAGTATTGTTTTATTTCAGTCAGGTTTCGAGTAAGTCCGCCATTGGCGTTCCAGGAGGAGATATTAGTCAGTCTGCGTCTAGTGAATTTAAATGAGGTCGCTTATTTTAGTGAAAGTGATGATGCTTTTGGTCATGTTGTCAGTCGGTTCTTTCCAGATGGTGATGATTTCTTTTACTGTAGAGATTAGCTTTTGTAGGTTACAGGATTTAAGAAGGGAGAAGAGTTCTTTTAAGTCAGAAAGGGTTGATATTGGGGCGGGTGTCGAGCTTTTTGTCTTGTCAGAGTAAGATTGTCTTTGGTGGTTTGAAGAGTTCGAAGTGGAAGGTTGTCCAAGTTTAGAGGTGTCAGCATTTGGTAGATGAGCAAATGCAGAGTCAGAGAGAGCAGTCGGGGGGTTTTGTCTAGTCTCTTGTTTTGTCTTAAGTTTGTCTTCTTTTGCTTTAAGGTTGTATGGGCAGTCTGGGAAGTAAGCAGGGTGGGGTTGTTAGGGCATTTGAAGGTTGTACTGGTGCAAGTCGAGGTCTCGTGTAGTCCACTGCATTTTGCGCAGATAGTCTGTCTGTGGCAGTAACGTCGAGTGTGGTGGAGTATCTGGCAGTTGTCACAGCGTGGGATTCTGTCGGTTAGTTTGTAGTCTTCCAAGGAGATTTTGTGGTGAAGTAGGTGCTTTATGTTGGTCTTAATCTGTCCATGTGCTGTTTGTTGATCTCAATTACGTACAGAACTAGTCCGATCAGGGTGTTGTCGTCGCGTCTTTTCTTCATTTCTGAAAGGTGGTGGATTTTGTAGGGGTACTGTGTTAAATCTGTCATCAGGTCTGTCAAGGGGATGTTGGTGGAAAGTCCTTTGATTACTAGTTTGGCGTGCTTTTCGTCCGTGGCTTTGTGATAGTGGTAATAGAGTTTCCTGTCGAAGTAGCGAGTCCTGATATTGGCGTCCAGTTCAATGGTTTCAATTGCATTTAGTAGTTTCCTGTGGGCGTCTGTAATTTTTGGTTGAAGAATTAGTTCAGTTCTGGTGCTTTTTGCGGTAAAACTATTAGGTAGGTGGTTTTGAAGGTCTTTTAGAAGTAGCGTCGGGTTCGTAAGTCCTCTGTTGTCTAGATGGATTGCCCTGATCACTGGGCGTCTGGTAATAGTGGCGTTTAGGTCAGTTGGTCCTTGCACTTCACTGTTGTCTTCTTCTGTTACCATGTTGGAGTCTGTTGGTGTCAGTGGTTCGTAACGATTGTCGGTTGTCACTGGTTTTGGAGGGTCGGATGTCTTGGGTTTCACCGTGTGTTTAGGGACACGGAAACCGTCGTCGGTAATGGTGTTGTCCTTGGAAGTTGTCTCGTGAGAGGGAAGAGCAAGAAAGGAGTTAGCCGGTAGGATTGTAGAGTTGTCAGGGGGATAGCCGCGTTGCCGCCACTCACCAACACAGGAGCAGCTGCCTTCGTCTTGGTGGAGCCCGAGTCTGCAAGTCTCTTCTTTTTTCTCATCTTCCTTTCGGCGAGGAGGATCTGCTGCTCCAGCGCTGGATCGCCCATTTCTGCGTCGCTCGACGCGCACGAGGTCGATTCTTCACGGTCCACTGCTCACAGGAGCAATGGGCGCGGCTACGCTACTTTGCTCTTAAGCTAGCGGCTTACACCTTTTGCTCACAAAGCTGGCCACTTCTCTGCACCAGCGCTCGAATACCACAAGGGGATTCGCACCGAGGAGGAGGTTCGCGGCAGAGGAGACGATGCCTCTCTGACGACGTCCGCCTCGGGATTGAGGAGGGTCGTAACGGAGCTACCTAGTGGATGACAGAGTCTCTCTCTCCTTCCAGTTCCCCGAAAATTTTTAAAGTGGCGCCAAATTCTTACATTATTAAACAAAGTAATTTCCGTAGATAAATTCTATCTCTGATCCCCCCCTTAACTTGACAAATTGAGGAAATTGTTATACGACGGTTAGATAAGAGGCTTCATGCCATCTGACAACCGGTTCACTATCAAATCAATTGAATGGACTAATTGTAGTATCATTAAAGTCACAATTTCATACATCGTATTGTAATTTTTATTTATTTATTGGTAAAATATGACATATTTCTATAAAATAATATAACAGAAAAGAGGACCCAACGTTGTTAGACCCCCTCTTTTTTGAGGCTGCGCACGCCTGAGGCAAACATGCCAGAATCGCGGGCATGATAACTAGCTTTAGGTGCGGGTCCAGAGAAACTGGCGGGAGGTTTAAACGTAAGAATTGTGCAAATTTCTCTGTGGTGACGATGCATCACAATATTCCTGGCCCATGACAGACCTTTGGAAAAGTTGGAAAGGTCAGGTGTTTAAATCACTAGCGTAACACAAACTTTCTCACATTATAGGAAACAGTTAAATAATACTGAAAGTTTGCAATTTCTGCGCTACCACCTCATATATTACCTGAAAACATCCAATTCAGTCAATTCAAACAAAGCGCTTATCATGCATTCATTTCGAAATTCAGGAGCAGCAATCATTTCCTACTTTTACAAATGAGACAAACAGAAATAAATTGAACTGTTGCAGTATTTGCTGCCCATAATCCAGAAAAGCAATAATAATTTCACACAAGCCTGCATTGATTATATTGGAGTGAGCTTTCAATTTTTGAATACCATAATCAGAGGTCAAAACTTCTTACAGTAAAGAAGCGAGTTTGTTACCTTGTTGAGAAATTAAATTTATTACCTTCTATCAATCTATTTTCTTTCATAAGAATATTATTCTAAATCATAGAGTCATCATGACCGACAACAATTGGATGAATTGGAAGATTCTTAAAACCACTTTGTTGGCTTTTGCGAAATGACAACGCGTCGAAGTCATTGTCATAAGAGCGATTGGTAAGATAGGTAGCAAAACAGCCCGATAAAACGTTTAATTTTTGCTGCAAACTCGCCTTCAGAATCTGTTCCAAATTCGTAAGTATGTTTATGAAAAAGTTAAAATAATATGAAATAGTAAATGAACGAATATTATAATAACCAAATTTATGGGTACGAAAGTTAAAATTTACTAACTTCTAGCTTCTAGTCCTTTCACATTGTGTATATTCGAATAAAAGTGTAAATTTGTGACAAATACTACAAAAGTTTCCAATGCTTATTGCTATTGTATCGAATAAAAAATAATTATATTAATTATATTACGTTTACGATTATTATAATATGTAATTTATTATTTACCTTGAAATAATCTGACTGATTTCAAAGAAAATCGAGCCCCAGTTGTTGCGCCATTTGAAATAAATGTTAATGATTTAAAAGAAATTCAGCCCCAGTTGGTGCGCCATTTTGAAATAAACTGCAATTTATACTCAAATAAACTCGGTCGAGGAACCTGAAAAGCAAATATCTTTCTATCTGGCTACTTTATTGCTAGAATTGGCTCAATGAAAAATCATATATTCATTTCACGAAAACATGGAAATTTATTAAATAATTTTAAACAATTTTTGGTATTTAACTTTACCCAATATAAAATCAAACGTTTGTCATGACCGTTCCAACCTTATGTCTTCGCGCGGTTTTTCGGCCATCTTTATCCATCTCCGACGCCGCCGTTCTCAGGTCCAGATACCATCTTCTCTCTTATTTTCTCGGAAGCACACTTCAATCACCGTTCATCAGATCAATAAACTATTTGCTGCTGACATTCCAGTCCAATCACTGACAACTTCGCCCAAGCCCTCAATGTCCCTCCAACTCGTTCACGTGAAATATTTTAAGCTCCACTGTCACACTTAGAGTTCCAATTTTGATGTTCTCTCAATATCCATTCCCTAGTAGATGCTTACAAGTCCCCAAAGAAAAAAAACTCATAACATTAATTGGAGCACGATCCGTTCATGAGCACGGCATCAGTCAGAATGAATGTCTCTCGTATTATTTAAGCCCTGCAAAGCTCGGTCCATAAATTCGATTGTTTATTTGCAGATAACATTTGATGTACTTTCGTACCTAGCCAATCTCTAAATTTCTTGCAAAACGAACTAGCCGTCTTCACAACTGTCACTGCTTTTTCGGCCCATCCCAGAATTCTATATAGAATTAACTAGCCGTCTCCGCGATTGTCACTGCATGAATATGTTGACCTTGACGACGGCTCGCTTACCGTTGCTATGCTAGCATATTCACATAATTTATCCCCTTTAATTGACGCCATTTACAATAAATGTTGTACAATATTCAGTGACATATTGGTATGTCACAACTTTTAATATAAAAAGTCTGAATTTTTTTCTGTTTGCTAATCAGAGAGCAATGTGTTACAACACCGCCCCAGATGAAGTGCGGGGAATCCGAATTTACCATTAGGATTTTTTCAAATTTTCGAGAATCCAGAGAGTGCGCCGAAAATTGGACTAGCACCACCTTCTTTACCGTTCTTTACTACATACATGAAAATTACTTAAAGGAAAAATTGGAGCCATTTCTAAGAATATAATGTATTTGGCATTCTGGGCCGGTAGTTCGTGTGTATGTATTTGACATTTTGGGTCGGCCAGCTACCGGTGTGATTTAAGTTCATTATAAGCGAGGGTTCACTATACCCGAGTTCACCATAACTGGAGTCGACTGTATTTTCAAATTGCAAGAGAAATCATTCTTAAGATTTTAATTTTCTTCTCCCTCGCATTAATTAAATATTCTATTTATTCATCTATCCATTTATTTACATTTTAGTTTATTTATATGAAAATTCTTTGTTCCAGACGCATTCGGAATCAGGAGGGCCGGGCGAGTAATGGTGGCGAGTGGCGTGGGGCTGTGGGCGGCGGTGGCGGCGGCGCTGGTTCTGCTAGGCGGTGGGGGCGGAGGCTGGGGCGGCGCGTCAGGGGTGGAGGCGGGGCGTGTCCTCGGCATCTTCTACTTCCCCGGCCGCAGCCACTTCCTCGTCATAGAGACGCTGCTCAAGGAACTGGCAAAGCGCGGTCACCAGGTGAGGCTCACACCGCCCGAGCCACCTCTCATTTCATTGATTGATTATTTCGTGTTTCTGGGGGAGACAAAAGTTATGGTTATTAGTCCCGTAAGTAGTGCATGTTATTGTATCACGAGAGGTGGTGGTGATCTTCCTCACGATAGGTGATAGTGGTGGATGGCGGTGACCTACATGTCGGTTTGAGGGTTTTCGCCCCAACCAGTATCTCCCACCAGCGCGGCACCACCCCATTCGGGACAAGCTTTAAGCTCTCGACTGGTCTCCTGACGTGTGTGGTAGGGTAGAGCATGTACGTGTATTTGTAAGTAAGGGGCGAGGAAAGAAACAACGCCCACGGACCGTGGCCCATTTGTTAGGTTACTACACTGGCATTCGCCTCATGTTGATCGGAGAAACTAGGGGGAAAAAGCGATTGAAGTAAATGGCTGCTGGAAGTCTCCTCCAGACAGCGGATGTATTCAACCTAGCTATCTAGGAAGTGTCAGAAATCCTGCCACCATCGGGACTCTAGGTCCTCTTGGTCAGAGGCACTGCAGTGACATCAGCTGATGCCCTGAGCCATCACCTTTCCCCGCGGGTGGGAAAGAGTGAGGTTAGGGCAAAGAAGAGGAAGGAGAGATCGCGCGCTGACCATGACCCGTGAAGCTGAATGTCCAGTTTTGCTCCTGGATTTATCTGGTGTTGATCGGAGAAACCACGGGAAACTACCGACCAGAGTAGCCGGCCGCTAGAAATCTCCTGATAGTGACTGAATTCAACGTGGGTATATAGGTGTGTCGGGCGGGCTGTATTAGTTGTGGGTGCATACCCGAGTCCTGGTGGGGAATTGGAATCTCCTGAGTATCCAAATTCCCGGTAGTATTCTCATCGTTAACACAAAGTGGACTGCTGTGAGGTGACGAGTTGCGAGCTCTGCCCCTCCCCACTCCCGGGTGAAATAATGCAGTAGCTGAAAGTTACTTTTGCGTTTTAATTTTTTTCCTCACAGTCAGACCGCATGTTCACATACTGACTAACCTCTTCAAAAACTGGCTGCTTTTTGGGCGAGTTTGTTTTCTCATGTTAAACAACTTCAACTGCATCATTGCTCTAGCTTTCTCGATCAATTTAGTTTTATAGTTCACTTTTGCGCCTTGTTTGAGTTTTGCAGCGTACTTCCATCTTCAACAGGTCGCATCAATCTGCACTTGGTGTTTCAAAGTTAACTCACCCTTGGACTTGTCTCCCATTTTCGCTTCCTTTTTCCGATGCCCTTAGTCTCTCATTTCGCATTTGTGGCAAGTATTAACGGCAGTGTCAACCGCAGTGTCTGCTCCAGGGCTGGAATTCAGCATTTACTAAGCAACAGCTAATGTAGACGCGCATGAGATCGTCGCTTGCTTACTCACGCCTGCGCCACCTGCACCGTCCGCACCGTGCCTGTTGCGGAGAGCCCCACGTGCCGGATACAATGCTAGGATGCAGACCATTTCAGTAATCCTCTGTAAGGTCCGAAAGACATTATGGTGTGGTTTCGCATACATCCCAGCGATCTCAATGTGGGTGTGTCGGGCGGGCTGTTTTAGTTGTGGGTACATACCAGAGTCCCACCCTGCACACACCGCTGCGTTGGCTTAGGGCAACAATGTCACTGTTTCCACTACAGCAACTCTAACCGGGAGGTCCCAAATCTGGTGGCAGATTTTCTACTCTAGCCAGATAGCTAGGACCATTACTGCCGCTGTTTGCGGTGAATTCTAGTGGCCGGCTACTCTAATTGGTAGTTTTACGTGATTTCTTGGAGCAATACCAGGCGAAAGCCGAAGGACCCTAACAAACGGGCCACGAACCGCGCGCGATCTTTCTTTCCTCTTCCTTGGCCTATCCTCTTCATTTACGTACACACACTTACACTCCCATGCATTAAACGACCACAGATGCCCGGAGACCAGTCAGGAGCTTCGAATTTTACCTATCAGGGGCGGTGCCTTACTGGCGGGGATTTCTGGAGGGGGAAAATCTCGTCAGCCGAATCTCACATTCAATCGGGGAAGGAGTACCGCACACTCCGGGGATATAACATGCATTACATTTATGGGACTGATGGCTGTAGCAGTTAACGCGCTTTGCATCACAAAATCATAAATCTGCCCGAAAAGCGTTAAATGCATTCCGGTTTGCATTCTCAAAATTAAACTGGATTGTCGCAGCACATTGATTGTCAATCATCAAAGTTGTACGATATGATCGAAAGTTTTGCCATAATTTGTGTTTCAAAAATCATCAAACACGATGGAGATGTATAAGAGTTGTTCACAGAATCATTTTATTTTTATTTACAAAGGGTTATCCCTTTGTGGAAAATCGAGTATTTCTGCCACGAAGAACAATCACGCGTTTCATGTTGACAAAACTTTGCATACATACGACCTGGGGCCGTCATATCGGCACTTAGAAGGGAAAACAGACTGTACCAAGCGATGAACCTGTGGAACCGATGAAAGAAAAGTGCTGAGCGTTGCATTTCATAACTATAAGGGACCTAGACGAAATCTATTTGAATGCAGGTGGATGTGGTGAGCCACTTCCCGCAAGAAAAGCCTCTGCCCAACTACAAGGACTTCAGCTTAGCTGGGTCGTATCCCAGCATGGTTAACCATTGGACCTTCGAACAACTCCAGAACTTCCATTTCTTCAAGTTGATGACCTGGATGTGGGATGAAAATGTCGAGATCTGTAGAAAGGTGAAATATTATAAGTTTGTTATTATTTTCATCGAATCATAGTATTACATATTTTGCCTTCTCTTGCGCTCTACTTAATGAATGACTATCAATAAAAAAATTAAAACTAGTGGCAATAACATCAATACTATTACCACTATTACCACCACGACCTCCACTGCCACCAACGCTACCACTACCACCATTCCACTACTACTACAACTACAACTACTAATTGCGAAGTGCTTTATATGTTAATATTTTATATAGTTGTGTTTTGTATTTCATTTTTCTTTATTTCTCAGTGTTGTTATTACAATAATGAATTTTCAGTATTATTACTATTATTATTATTATTATTATTATTATTATTATTATTATTATTATTATTTAATCACGGGAGGACAACATTGTTCGCACACTTGATAATATTGATAAAGACTCTTGGAACATCTTCAGAAATCCTAGCAATAATTGTCAAATCACTTAGATTTCAGATCAGGTACGAGATTTGTTTGAAATTATTTCTGATTTCCCCTGTTAATTAAACACTTCAATCTGAAGAGAGTGTCACATTCAAAGAGTGTCACACTCCAAAATACTTTCAAGAAACCATAAAAGTACTTTCCGATGAAACCATGGAAAATGTGCATTCATTTAGGCCGAAGGATGCCTAAGGGACCGGGATGAAATAAAGTTTGTTCACAATTCTTCGAAAAATATCTCCCTTATTGTAAACTAAAGACAACTATTTAAACTTTTGATCGGTTAATTACTTTATTAAACATTTAAAATGTAACCTAGTAATTGAATATTTTGCATTTAAATTATTTTACCCAGTTTGTTATAAGGTGTACTATATATTGTTCAATTAACTTTTTCTTTATTCAGAACAATATATAGCCTTAAAATTACTTAAACAACCATTTATTTCAATCTGGAACGTTTGAAACCGTAATAAAGTATTTACAACTGAAGAGAAAATCTCCTTAACTTTGTCCCTGATGTACGAAAAAATAATTTTCGCAGGTTAACGTACATTTTTATATATTGTATGTGGAACGGAGAGACAATACATTATAAAATTGAGAAGAAAATAGTTTGAGTAAGAATGAACCACATTCACAGGTTTTTCTAGCTAAATTAAAATGTATGTGAAGGACGTCCTACTTGCGCATCCCGCAGGTGACGGGTAATGTATTGACTTTATTTCCGTCTTTTGAATAAGTACATTTTTTATTCTCTCAAAAAATCAAAATAATGATGCACTTTTATATACAATAGTAATGAATATATTTCTCCTATCGTAGGAAGAAGATATATTTAGCAATTAAAATTTGTTTGAATGTACCACACGTGACGATGGAATGGTCCTGAAGGGATAAGTAATTGTTTACGCACAAAATGAAATGCGCGTGAATTGGTTGTCAGTGAGGAAGGCAGGGAGACACTCCAGAGAAAGTACTGAGGGGATGAACATATCGTGCATTTAGGGAAGGACAGGTAAATCAGAGGCATAATATTTCATAACCTGTAATCCACATATTATATGAACCGTTCAAATGCAATGTGAATGCAACGGTGATCGAGTGGAGATGTTCACAGAAATGAAAGCGATTGGATAGTGATTGAATGGAGCCCAGAAGATACTTTCAGCATCTAGCAGATGTCGAATGTACTTGAATTTCTGGCGCATGTTGAGTAATAAAAATTAATGAATCGTTAACTGAGATCCAGCATAGCGATGAAGAAAAATAATTGAAGAGAAATGAGCATGCTTGTATATGCGTAATGTCAGGTTGGCTGGCGATTTGTGACCAGCAGCCATCTCTTAGCCAATTTGCGGCCTGCAGCACTCTCAAGACTGCTGTGCCTCGCTTAATATGTGTGCGGGAAATAATGGGCAATAATAATGTTGAGTATTTACTCAGAATGTCTTTAATGTTTGCAAAATCGAATGATGCGTGCATATAAACCACTATTGTATTATTGGGTTTAGGCAGCATACAAGTTGTTATTACCAATGATAAAATCGTGGTTGTTTAATTTACCTGATTCGTTTCGAGTGTGCTTAATAATTGTAATTTCAAAAAAACAACAATAGAGATTGGCATGTAGATTCTAAAGTCTGCTCAGTGTCCCCATGGTTTTGTAGTTCTGTACTGTTCCGTCTCACTCACGTGAAAATAAATTAATTATTATAAATATTTGTAAAAAAAATAGAGATTTTAAATCAAGGTTCGTGGCTTGTTTCCGAGTAAATTCTTGCACTGCTACAGTATTTTCCTGCGACATTACAGGTTGTGTTAGCTCAGCGCCAGTATTGCCAATGCCTCTGCAGCGACTCTGACCGGGCGGTACTAGGGTTCGAATCCCGACGCTGCCCGATTTCGACACTAGCTCAGCAGGACCGTTTCATCCAATCTTAAAACTGCATATCTCATAATTTGCCGCTTTTTTCGTTCTTAACATGTGAAAACAAAAAATTAGCAGCGTGTCAATTTCTCAAAAAAATCGGTGTCCATGCTAACTTCCAACGGAAGTTAGATGGACCACACCTAATACGCTAATAATTCAAGTATACACACAAAACTGTACTCCAAATTTGCCGCTTTTTATTCATATACGATTAGTGAAGAAATCAAATTCATATCTCCATTATTTCAAAAAAGATCAAAAAAGGAATAACACATAAGTTAATCATGCGAGCGCCGTCAAATACAAAACGAGGCGCTCCATGTAAACAAACACACGTAACATTTCATACTCTATGCCAAAATTTGCCACAAACAAGGGTTAATTCTATTCTGTAATAAAAGAATTTGCCGTGGACCGGTTAGTTTCAATTACCCGGGTTCGAATTCAAGAAATCTACCTCCGGCGAAGGCCCATTGTTATTTGAAATATATTGTAGCACCAAGCAAGACTTCCAAATCAAAGTCTGCAATCTTACAAATGTATTTTAACATTTTAAATGATAAGACATTGTTACATTTAACAATTTATTTACATAATTAATTTGGCACACACTGCCCACCTTTGTAACTCTGCACAGAACTCACCCACTTTATCGTGAGGGATATACCCATGTAACTTTCCGATGTCATCAATAGATTTTTTCTTTATTGGAAGGCGTCCCTCTGGATATACTGAGTTACTAGGCATTATGATTTAATCAGTACTTTTGATACGAAATGAGTGACACACCAGTCCCTCAATAAAGTTTCTTGCAATTACTACATTATCATTTTTATGGAGTGGTTGACGTACATAAATTTGATGATCTGGAAAGTTTTTTTTCTCTAATCTCGAGACTCCCTTTCCCGAAGTCTCAACAGATGTCACGCTCTTTTTGAAGTATGTATCTTGGCCACCGTATATAATCGATTATATCGAAACAGTTAGGGATAATGACTTGGAATTTATTATTTTGGCTTGAAGTCACAATCAATTCCACATACTCCTTTAATGTATAAATTCGATCTCAATGTTTTAAATTCCTCTTTAGAAAAGCATAATCACGATCGCATGGGAGGAAGGAATGTCCCCAAACTGAAAAATACTGTTTTATATTTTCCTATAGAAACAAGGGCTGACAGGACCCACAATACTATATGATTTTTATTTTGACTTCCACCACCATCTGAAAATATATGGAGGTTTTGGACTTTGGACATTGAGGTATTTAGATATTCCATAATAAATGACGTAACCTCATTAGGTCCTTTGTAGCCCTTTCCTTCATGATATACGAAGAATGTCATGGTCATGGGCAGAGACATCCTTCAGATTACGGACACAAAAATATTTACCGTTACTTGGCGCAAGTAGAATGTCTCTTGCACTGGTATTGTGGGAAGGTTCAAATTTTGCCTAAAATCAATGGACGCTGCACCAACTGAATCATCAATTTTGGCTAGAGCAGACATTTCTTGAAACTGTTGGTAACATTTTGTTAGCTCTTCTAAGGTGTACCATTTTTTCAGCAATAAGTACCCTTTTTGCAACATCATTTAAAAATGTACTCTTAATTTTAATATTCAACCCCCTCACAAGTGCAGCAAGTGTCAACTTGTGGATGACCAAATTTGAGGTCAAAGTGCTCCAGAAATTTTTTTTCTGTAAAAGCTGAATTTAACATCAAGTTTGTTTGGTGTAGAATGTTTTTCTTTGAACAACCGAGGAATGAATTGCAGGGTCAGCCTTTCATTAAGGTGTTTATATTCTGTATTGCTGCAGTGGAATTCCTTCGTTGGGAAGGATGCTATGTGTTCTCTTACAGCATTAATCAAGAATCCCGGTTTGGTATTTCCAGATGTACATATTCCACGCCTATCAGTTGGTGACTTCTCCTGACACAATAAATTTGCCAACCTTCGAACACGCTCGTTTGTAATACTATGAATGTTAACAAAGAATTTCTTACGTACGTAAGCATGAGCCAAAGTGACAGCTAGTGCTGGCAACATAACTGAAGGTTCTGTGGTCGTTGTGCCCTTGAGCCCATTAGACTCCCTTCCCGCATTCGTTCGTTTGCAGTTGGCTAACTTGTAAATGGCTTCGACACTTTCTTTTGTGGTGTCCTTGTCCGCCAAAAATATAATGCGCCGCGAGAAATATTTGAAATTAGGAAGTGCAGTGTAATGTGCTCTTCTGTAAAAAAATTTTTTTTCTTTATATATTACATTGAATTGACTTTTTGTATGATAAATATTATGTTTATTTTAAAACCGAGACTTGAATGCGAGATGCGTACCGGCGCACGTGTTTCCAGCATCATTTTTTTCTGTTTATATTCGTGGCTTTCACTGATTGTGAGAGCATGTTAAGAGATTTTCCAAAAACGTAATTAAATTTAAATATTTCCTTATGTACGTGCATATACCTCAGCAAAACTCTTAGACTTCGTAGGGATGTTTTCACGCTTAGCCATTAGCACTTTACGATGGGGCGTGGCTGAACAGCTGTCGCGGCGGAGGGATACTTCTCTGAATTACATGTGATGTTCACTTGTTTTCGCGAACTGTCACTTTGGCTCATCCTTAGGAAAATCATTCTATATCAATTTTGGGGTTAAGTGGCAACTCCTAAGGATCATATTTGATACGCTAGTACGAGGGGCATTTAATAATTAAAGAGACAAATCGGTCTGGAGAAATAAATTATTTATTTTTACAAAACAGAACTTTTCCTAATTTTCAATATAATCTCCACCAACATTTATGCGCTTGTCTTAACAGGTTACCGGCTTTTGTTCTCTGACTGCACAGAACTCTTTATCTTAGTGTTTGAACTAATTTCTCACAATTTTTTTGACATCTCCATTATCCTAGAACTTCTTCCCACGTAATGCCTCCTTTAGTGAATCAAACAAATGGAAATCAGATGATGATAAATCGGGGCTGTCAGGGGAATGAGGCAATTCCTCCCAACATATTTTGTCGATGGTTTCACAGTTTTGTTGAACAGTGTGAGGACGTGCGTTGTCTTGCTGGAGAATCACACCTCTCCCCTGAGATCCACGAGTTTCTCTTTCATGATTGGCTTCACCTTGTTCAAAAGCATATCTGAGTAGTATTGGTCGTTTATTGTACGTGAGATAATCAAACACAAAAGCACCTACAGCTTCCCCAAACACAGTCAACATGACTTTTTGTGCTGATGCGGCCAGATCGTGTTCGTCAGTTACTGAGTCTCGACCACTTTTGAACTGCTCTACCCACTTGTAAAAATTTCCGCGGTTCATACAACTTTCACCATTCACTTACGTTATTCTAGAGGATAAGTTAGCTGCTTTTTCACATTCAGCAAGTAAATAAATAATCAAAGAACGTTGTTCAATCAATGTGGAATATTCAAGTCGACTCGCTATCGTTGAACTTAATTTTGAGGTTATGAACACAACAATGCTGATC